>OY720443.1:61012347-61144146 GCA_963082915.1 Dolichopus griseipennis
GGTCCGAAAAAAATTCTATAAATTTAAAAGAGCTTCTTTTTAAAATTTAAGATAATGTCCCTTAATTTCTATCCTATTCTGCTTATGTAATTATTATTTAAGAAAAAATCCAAATTTTAGTGCAAGTCACAATTTAATTTCTTGCTCCTGAAACTTTGGACTGGGATTAAGATCATTAAGATTCAGCATAAATTTGTTCAGAAAACATTTCCGAAACTACTCTATTCAAAGGCTGTTTGAACTTAATAATTTTTAAAAATCAGCGATGTATAAATTTTAAAAATTAAACGTTAACATTGAAGTTCTTTCATTATATTTTGACAAATTAACAGTAACAGGTTTGTTAAGTAACAGGTTTAGCTCGCTTGATTGCATTGGGATTAAATATTACATAACTTTTACCACTCTTATCGTCAATGCACAGTCTAATAGAAAAATTATTTTGGAAAATAAAAACATATGCTTGTTTAATATTATGTGATACAAAATCGAGCTTAATCTTCCACATTAAATTAACCAAAGTGTTAATCAGCTGACATCAAACGATTGCTCTTATTTATAAAATCAACATGGTATTTTTAATTTCGCATGCTTCGAAATGCTGATTTAATCTAATGGTTGACTCAATGGAGAGTATGGTGATAAAAATTTTAAAATAAAGCCACTCTGTTCGTAATTATTTCTTTAACATCTCTGCCTTTGTGAATTTTGGCATTATCAATAACTGTTTTATAGGTTTGTGGTATTACAAATTTTTTCCAGTAACTCTTTTAAAAATATTTTAAATCAACCAGCAGTAACACTTCCATTAGATATTATTTTATGGTGCACCATACCAGAAGTTTTAATGACAACATTTAGTGAAATGTTCCGTCTCCTTATAGTAGGCACGACAATCCTAACAGGCAACTCTAACAAGGATATCTTAGAAATTTAGAAAAATAGAAACTTGAAATTTTGTACAAGCGTGTTCTTCCCAGTTTTTATTATATCCCCCCTACATATTCATGTTTATATATATATATTTTTTATCCGAAATTCAGTATGGAATATTGTGTAATTTCAGAAATGTGCTTTTTTAAAAACCCTTGATTTTTTTTCATCACTTATTTTGTTTTTTCATTTCATTTTTTGTTTTTTTATTTATTAAAAAATATTTTTTTCAAAAAAAAACAAAAAAATAAAACAAAAAATTGATGCCAAAAGGTATTATCTAACGATATAATATCCATCTATCTTTTTTTTTTTAGGTATATCTATCTTTATTCCCACATTTAGACCCACATTTATTCCCAATTTTCTATTTTTCTTTTACTTTATCTATTTTTTTGTTGTTGTTGTTTTTTCTTTTTGTTTTTATTTTTTGTGTATCCTTGAAAGTACTTTAAGGAAAAACCTCAGAAGAAAAATAACAACAACAACAACAACAACAAAATAGAGAGTAAAAAACATAAACAAGATACAAATTTCTAGTCTAGTAATTTATATTCTAGCCTAGCCGCACCATTATTATACACTGAGGTAAATTTATCTTATCTAAAAAGCTTTTACTTTCATTTTTATCTTTTTGTTTTTATAGTTTTTATTTTTCTTTTTTTGTTGTTGTTTTTTTTTTTGTTTTAGCTTTTCTTTTTTAACTTAAAAAATTTTTACCATTATTTTCTTTTGTTTTTGTGGTGAAATGATTTTGTTTTTTAAGGTACAAAAACAACTACAACAACAACAACAGTCACAATTTCAAGAAGCAGCATGTAGTTTTTTTGTAACATAGATATACGTATATCTACATACATATACACATATGTATTACATTTTGTATTTTTATTTTTAATTTAGAAAAAAAAGTTGGAGTGAAACTAAAAAAAATGGTTTTCCCAATGCTCTTTTTTAGAATATTTTAAAGTGGTCTCATGTTGTTAAAATATTTAATTTTAACATGACAAATTTTTTTTCTGTTTTTTTTTTTTTCTGAGTGTTTAAGTTTTGGGAATTTTTTGTTTGATTCATAGGTTTTTCAGTTTTTGATTTAATAAATCGATTTAAATATAGTTTTAAACTTACATAGATATAGAGAGGAGATTTTTTAGTTCATATCATTATTAGAGACATGTGTGTGTTTTTAAAAGGAGTGATGATTAAATATTTATTTAGATTTTTTTTGAAATTTATAAGAAATTCAAGACAGCTATATACTGGCTATATAATGGTTGTGTATGGATAGTGATTTATTAACAAAAGCGACATAGCATAATAATGTGTTATCGCATAAAGATTTTAAAATCAGAAGTTAATATGTACTCGTAAGGACTGATAGTGCAGTTATTTTAAACATTATAACCTGTAAAGGGAATTTAGATACTGATTCATATTCTGCAAAATTTTTATATAAGTTCAATAAAACGAACAAAATTAAATATTTCTTTAAATATGTATGGTAGGATGTAATGGATAGTGATTTAATAAAGGAACAAGCAAGGGAGGCCTGCTTAAAAAGAAGAGATATGCAAGTATTATAAATGTGTTTTTGATTTAAATATGGATTTCGATATATTTGCATTCAGTTTTATGTGACATGGCATTCATTAAAATATTTAAAGCTCTCATTAAGTTAATTAAAAAAAAATAGAGATTCAGACGATGCAACATATCTAAGACATATTTGTATCAGGATTTCTAGGATGAAGTTAAACATATTTTATACGTATTTGTTAACTTGAGAAAATTGTTTTACTATTGCATTACCACATGGATTTCAATTTCCAACTTTCTTAGTCGTTTTATTTACAAAACAATGTTCAACTCTGGTTCCACATTTTCTTTGGTAGCTACACTAAGCTAAGCACAAAGAAACCTACAAACTTTGCAAATACGCTTGTATTTTTACTATACTTATGGCCATTTTAAATATCAACTTTGTAAAGCACTTCCTTACAATTCAGGCACGGTTCAAACAATTGTATTGCATCTACTCCAAAACTAAAGTCATTACAACAAATGCTTCCCGTATTAAAAAAATAACAGAGATTCATTTTGATAATCTTATAATCTAATAGATTGCCAAAATGGAAATTGATTCTAAGAATTTGTATGATAGTCGTTGTCCAATTTTACTTAAAAACAAAAGGAAACCTAGAAATTTTTCCAAAAACACTTTGGGTGATTTTTAAGATACACTTTTACTTTTCAATTCCGATCCGAACCATTCACTTCAACCTATATTTATTATCCTTAGATCGTATCGTTGCATAAATGCAGGAGCAACTTTAATATACGCATGACCACTGATCACAAGAAGGTATTAACAGACTTGCAACAAAAAGAATTATCTGAATTCTTCACCAGCTAGTAAAATTAGTAATAAATCATAAATTTCTTGATTATATAGAATTAAGTAAAAGCAAAGAGTAAGACTTCTCCTTGATATTTAAAACCCGCCATGGAACTTTTTCAACAAAAGCTATTTATGAAGATCTTATAGTTGATTACCAAATCAAGGTTTTCCATTTAGGTTTTGCGGATTCAATTTAAGACTATCCTTAATTACATAAAATGTCACGATCTAGAACAGTTTGCAGTTAAAATTTGACTACTATTGTACAGTATCTATGGCAACACAATATTATCGTTTCTATGGTTACACAAATCCTTACCCGAAATGAAACACTGGTATTTTTAATGAACCAAAGAAAACAAAAAAAAAAAACTTTACAAATTCATTCAATCCATTCTTTCGTTTTACTTTCTATTTTTTTGTTATTGTTATTGTTCTTATTTTTTTTGTAAGAAAATAAAGATATAATTTAATGAAAAAATTCCTTCATGACTGGCAAGTTAATAGAATAAAATTGTACACCAATGACTAGGTCTATATTTTTTATATTATAGTAGGTATATAAAGAAAATATACAATAAACATGAACATAATATTAAATATTTTTAATACCTGGATAGGAAAAAATATAGAACCCTCATAAAATTGATGAAGTATATGTAAATAAAAAAAAAAAAAAAAAAACACAGAAAAAAAACATCATAAAAAGTGTAAGTAATTTTTTGATAAAAGTGATTATAAAATGAAAATTACTTTTGATAAAATATTAATAATGATAATAGTATAGGAGAAGAGTAGATATACGAAGAAGAAAATCTACGTTAAGAAAATATGATATTTTTCAATTATGTCAAGATCTTATTGTTGTTTTTGTTCGTTTAAAGGGTTGTCATTCTTTTACAGTTATGATAGGATTTTTAAAAATTATAAAATGAAGTGAAGGTTTAATTAAAAAAAATCGCATTAAGTCTTTAATGAGAAAAGAGTGGATAAAGTTTCTTAGTTTTTTTTCAGGAATTTTTAAGAATAACAAATTATTAAGAATAACAAATTATTAAGACATTTTCACTTATTTTTTACTTTAAATCCAAAATCACGCCTAATTAACAACCCTTTGGTTCAGATTACTCTCACTCTTTTAAGCACTTATCATAATATTGGAGCTTTAGTTCTTCACTTTATAGAGACAATTAAACAATTCCAGTATAACACCAGAGAGGTTTCAAGTGCTCATTTTGCCCAAGGAAATTCCTAGATGGTTTAAAACTTGTTATGGAAACTCTTTTATTATGAGAACTGATAGAATATAGCACTAGCTACTATTTAATGTGTTCGTTGGCAACGTTTCAAAAAGAACCTATATAAAATTGTTATTAAAGTAACTCTCCATCTAACTCTCCTCTTCTATCCTATTTGTCTTTTAATTCCTAAGTTCATATCCAAACCTTTATATCTATTCAGATAGTTCTGTATAAAGGAATTCAATCCCATAGTTAGACTAGTGTGCAAAAAAAAAACGATATTGTTACATACGCAGCGAAACAAAGAGAGACACCTAGTCTCGTATAATATTTTTAGATTAGAGACTGAGGTATATATGAAGTAAATATAAGGCCTCGGAAATTATTACATAGCAGTATCCCGGAAAAATAACCTCTCGGAAAAGATTCACTTGGCCATTGTTAACGTGTCCAAGGTGAAAGAAGACGTTTTTGTGAAGCAAAAGGTATGTTATAAGTATATAATCGATCTCAGAAATATAAAAATTCCAGTTCTCTAATTTTGGCTCGTACATTCGTTTGTATTTGCATAATTAACCGTGATCGTTCCTCTGTAATTGTAATAGTTATCATTCCTCTGTATTAATTAATTGTTTTCTAGTGCTTTGAAATGTTCTGATAGCAAAATCTTCTAATAGTTTCTCGGAGATTAGATTTCAGGATCAATTGTCATTAGATCATCAGTTAATTATCAACTGTAGATTTAAAGTTACCCGAAACATCCGATTCAAAAAGATGTTTTGTTCGCGCGTTTTTTTATCAATCTGGTGTTCAAAAGTTTCCTTCGAATTTAAAAAAAAATTTTACATATATGGCAACCCTAAACCAAACAAATATTTAAATTTTATTCTTTATTATATAATATTCAAGATAAGGGTTCCCATTGTTTTTCTTATTGCTTTTTTTTTGTGTACTGCGGGTAAATTTGTGAGTTTTCTTATTCGCGGTTTTTCCCTTTCCTTTTTTACTGAAATATTTTCATAATCTAACTGTATTAGAGTTTTCTTTAAATTTTCTCATTTTTCTTCGTTATTTTTCTTTACAATTTTGTGTGGCTTTTATCATTTTTTTCTTTTTAAAAAGATTTGTAATTTATTTTTTCTTAATTAATTTTGTTTTTCTTATTATTTTTTTTGAGGAAATTTTTTATTTTGGTTTTTTATGTATAAATATTTGTATATTTTTATCAGTTTGTTAAATCGATTTTTGATGTTGAATTAATTTTTTATTTTTTTTGGTTTTTTTCACACTCGTGTAACATTTTTCTCAGTGAAGCAGCAAAATTCTAAGCGTGATTATCATAATATTGCTTTTGACAGATTCGTTTAAAAAGTTTAAATAATTTTCACTTTAACTTAAGTTTTATTACAACACCAAAAAAGCTAACGGAATAATTTCATTGGAATGATGATTATGATGATGATAATACGATAATAAGTTTAAAAATAAATTTATAGTGATTTAATAGAACTGTAAAAATAAATATGTTAAAATTAAGAATTTATTTGATAACTCCTTGGATTTAGGATGTTTCAGATAAGGAAAGTTTTTACATCCTTAAGTAGAACTTCGAAGGATTAATGGGTGCAAAGTTTGGTATAATTCATAAAATATATGAAGGGCTGTAAAATATTGTATTTTGGACAAGATCAAAACCATCCCTAAACAGTCGAAGTATCAAGGCAGCACAACACAGCATATGAAAATTGGTCATGGGCTCATCGCAGATTTGCAACCATATTCCATATTAAATGTATTCCCTCAAGTTGGTGATAATAATGTGTGTATAACTTATATAAAATAAAGAAGAACATTAACATCCTCTTTCTAAATATCCCATCCAATTTGACCCAGCATCCATATATATATTAGAGTTATGGAGCAAATTGAATGGGGCTATAATTGCCTAGGTGCTATATTCTCAAGAAATCGTTCACATCTTCATTCTCGAAACCCAAATGTATTCTTTTATTACAGATCCCATCCTAAAGATTGGTTTAAAAACGGTGATGGATCTGGTATGTTAATATCACACACTAGCTATAGAAAGCACGCACAGTTTTAATAAGTGACTTTTAAAGCTTTCGACTTCCCTCGTGAAAAAAGTAACAGGAACTATTGAAAAATATCAAGGGGGTTAAAACATACTATTTTGACTAGGCGGGGTGAACGGGAATAGTTGAAGACAAGCGAAGGAAAAGTTGTCAGAAGGAAACAAATGCATAGTTGCGGAACATTAAAAATCGGGAAAATATAACCAATACAGGAGATGATTAAAAATTAAAAAAATGTTGATTAAAAAAATTGGATGATAACCGAACAATGAAATTGTTAAAATTTAAATTAATTTTAAAATATAATCTTAATCTTAAAGATAATCTTACTTCTACGATATGAATTGTAATTTCTGTATGAATTTGTAATTAAAAAGTTATTTGAAGAATCAAGGTATACATAATACGTTGCTAGAGATCAATTGCCTTAAGACATCCATTTAAGTGCTTAAAATACGTTTTACTTCAATTAATTTCTTAAGGACAAATAAAAGACAAAATAGATCATGAAACAAGAGTGTGTCAATGCAACCGACTTTCAAATAACCTACATTGGTTAAATATGCTTATTTGGAAATAGAAAAAAACTACCTGGCACCTGGTTTCTGGTGTTACTAATTTCAAAAATATAATTCTTAGATTTGGAAGGTATGTGAGATATACCCAAACAACCACTACAATCAATTCGGAATACTGTTGTACCAAATTTGAAGTTTCTATATTTATTAATTTGGAAAATATGAATGTTCAAATTCTTGGGAGGTATGTGAAAGCCACCTCAAGAAAGGAAATAGGAAGAAATACTCTTGCAACAAATTGACTACTGGATGCATTTGGTGGCAATCAGAAGTAGCTTCACAATTTTAACCAAAAATATCAAAAGATCGTCATTATCCAGCAACGAACTGGCACCAGGTGAAGATTGCCTCTCCTTCCACTGGTCTACATAAATGGATTATATAAGTTTCATTAAAAAAACATATTTTTAAAGTATAATTTTCCGTAGAAGTGTTTTTTTAAGTTTCAGTGAAGTATTATAATATTTAAATAATATAATAATAAATAAGTACAAAAAAAAAAAATTTATGATAAAATTTAAAATTTTTCCAATTAAAATGGAAATAAAAAAATTTTTTTTTGAAGTGGTTTTAGAAATGAATTTATTTGAAAATCAATTTTATAAAATTAAAAGAGAAAAGTATGAAAAGAATTTTTTTTAACTTAAACTTTTATTAATTATGTTTTGTTTTTTTTTCTTTTTTGTTATTGATCCCAAGTGGGCAAAAAAGAAAGAAAATAAAAAAAAATTCTAATTTTCTAACGGTAAATTTTTTAATATCTACATTATTAGAGTTAATTATTGGTTTTTCAATATTTATCAAGGTCATATTAAACAAAATAAACTTGAAATTGTTTTGAAGTGTTTAATTACTTTTTTTTTACCTTTTTTATGGTTAAATTGTAAAAATATTTTTAATTTTAAACTTGAATTTATAAATACAAATAAATATTTAAAATAATAAAATTAAATAAGAAAACTTAGAAGGTGGAAAATGGAAAATGGCGCAAGACACTTTAAAATTTAATTAACACTTCTAATTAATTTGTGTAACTAATAAATCAAGGTTAAAAAAGGTGATTAGAATTACAATATGTATAACAATAATTATAAAGTTCCTCAAGTAATTCTTATCTTTTGAAATACCTAAAGGTAACGGTTTTTTTTAATTTTCATTGTGTAAAACCGACAAACTTTCACTGTATAATTATGTAATTTTCCTCGAGGAAGAGTGTATAGCAGAGTGTAGGGTAGACTGTATCAACTCTAGGATATCCGCATCAACGTAATATAGACATTATTATCAACCGGCTAATTACTTTTGGCAACATTTCAAATACACAATTTAATAGATTCTGCTGAGGTATGAATAAAAGTTGTTTTGCAGCTAATCGGATCTCTCAAACATTGACTTTATTGTGGGCATATGTTTAGGAAACTGGATGGAAACAATACCGATTATGGAATAGAATTTAAGAATCCTAGCTATTTTTTTTTGAGTTTTAGTGGAGACCGACGGACGGACGGACTCACCTAGATCGATAGATTTTCTTTTTAATTCTGATCCGGTCCGTAGCAAAATCTGAGACTAAATCTATTTGTCCTCTTTCACTGCGTCTCAAGCGTATACCAATTAGTATAACCTTTGAGCGTTTATTTCGTTTGGACGTTCATTCGGCTTTAAAAACAAGCTGTATAAGCAAGCTTTAAGCCGGAAGATTATTATTGTGTGAGAAATATTCCTCGGTGAAGATGTTTACGAAAAGCATTAATAAACCAAATTTCTTCTTGAATTAATTGATATCTTAACAGTTTAAGAAGATCTTTTTCTGGTAACTAACAAGCAAATTGAACGACTAATCCCATCCCATCCCGACTGTTTCAATCTAAATTTGAAAATAATATAAGAGATAGAATATCTGATGTTTCACCCAAAAAAAAATGTTGGTTCAAATAATTTTTGTAGGAAAAGTGCCATTTCAGATAATTGGGAAAAAGAATTTCATTCTTAATCAAAAGGATTGCGTCGAACAACAATATTTTACGTGTGCATGGCTTGTATTAAAAACTATAGCTGAATTGTGCAACCAAAGCACTTAAAATACAATAAGTATTTGTTCATAATTTTATATTAGTAGAAAACACTAAGAATTTTCTATGGTATGACATTTTGTTGCACAAAATAATTTTAAAGTTAGACAGGTGTTTACAGCTTTATTGGGCTACTAAAGAAGATATAGTTAGGTATCATTCTTCAATATGTTTTAATGCTTCTTTTGTATAAATTGTCAAGAACATCTTACATACATAATATTTTCGAAAATTCTAACGAA
This sequence comes from Dolichopus griseipennis, assembly GCA_963082915.1. Taxonomy (NCBI): domain Eukaryota; kingdom Metazoa; phylum Arthropoda; class Insecta; order Diptera; family Dolichopodidae; genus Dolichopus; species Dolichopus griseipennis. The sequence goes on from OY720443.1 coordinate 61,021,905, forward strand.
TTCAATAAAACGAATTTTATTCAAAATATTGCACAACTTTTTAAAGAAATATTTAATTGGATAATAAAAAGATTGATTGACATTTTACTATACATAACTAGAGCTGGAGAGATTAATTGACTTTTTCCTTAAAAAATTACTTTTGTTTATATCAAAATATAACTATATTTTTATTTATTATATAAAGTTCAAAATACTTTAAGTCTTCAATAGTTCTTAAAACAATTTATATTTTTGAAAAAAAAACTTGATTATGGTTAAATTTTTTGCAGTAGCTTTAATGTTCTCTAAACTTGTCATAAATATCCATGTTATTTTTTTTCAAAAAAAGTTAAAGTAAAAAATTTTCCATATAAAAAGTATTTTTAAATAAATCCAAACTTAAGATATTTCAAACGTTTTCGATTTATTTTTTCTATTTTCCATTTTTCCACGTTTTGAAAATGAAATAAATGAACAAAAAATTTGTAAATGAAATTTATTTGAAAATCTTTTAAAATTTAACCATTTTTTTAAATTTACACCTTTTAGCAGCCAAAAAACCAGAAATGCATAGAGTACACATTAATTTTGGTTTTTAATTTCCTGTTTCAGTCGTCCATCTTACATTTTAGTTTATGGAGGATTTAAAAATTGTGTTTATATTTTTCACCTTTTTTAAACTATTTTATTGAGCTTCTAGAATTTAAATTTATTAGTAGATTCCTGGGCTCCATTTCATAGATGTGGACGGGCAACAATTTACAAAACCTTCAATTACTCTGAATTTTGGATTGTATTACAATCCAAACAGTAAGAAAGCCTGGTAATAGCATCAACAACAAATGGCACAGGGCAATTTAACAAGAAATGTTTTATTGCAACATCTCCTGGAATGACATTAAAATATCAATGTGGAATCGCGTGAGATAGCGGTGTCAAGTGGAAGTCCTATGCTCCCAAGAGGAGTAAGGAAAAAAAAAACAAAAAATAACAACTTTTCGCCAGTGAATTTTCTGATTGTCAATTTTTATGTAATATAGGGTCCGGTTTTTGTAATAAATGCCTTTTTACCTTCATCTATAGAAAGAACTATTTAATTTTTTTATTTTATTCATACTTAACATTTGTCAACTAAGAATTAGACTTGTCTTACTTTAAAAATATATTTGCTACAACTTGTAAGGAGGAAGTACCGTTCTAAATCTTAGAGAAATAATGAAAGATTTCTAATAACTTGTCTTATGTTTGAAGCTACGTTCATAAAGTTACTGCAGTTAAGAGAACTTTTACAGCAAAAACGAAATTTAAGTTTTTATTCCTTCAAAGCCTTTTGCTATCATAGGCTTTTATTTGTTAAAGACTTTTAAAAAAGTTTTACCAAATTAGCTAATATCACTTTTTTTCTATATATAAGAATAGTTTCAAGATCCACTGTAGCCTTACGAGGACTCGATTTAGACCTTGCAAAACTATTAGCCTTTTGAAACTAAACTCTATTATTTATTAACTTTTCATGTGGAAAGTCTCGAGTTCAAACCCCGGGCAGATTTTATCTAATAAAAACAATATCGTAAAATTGTATAAAGTTATCGTAATAGTTAAAATAGTTAATATCGTTAAATAAGATAAGATTTCATATAAATATATAAGTAACTCTTGTGTTGGATAATAGATGGCGCATAGTAAATATAACGATTAAAGAAACTGAAGCCCAGTCTAAATAGACTTGGTGAATGCCTAATGCCCATAAAGGAATGGAAAAGGAATGGAAATGGAATTAAGAGAGTAGAATAAAAAGTAGAAAAGTAAGATAGGAAATCTGATTTTGATTCCTTATCGGAACTTTCAAATCTTTATTTATTTATTTATTTATTAAATATTTACAAGGGCAAACAAAATGCATTTCCAAATCGACGGATCCTTTTCTTTCGGGAGTGGACCATTACTATGTATTAATTTTATAAGTAATAATATTTATTTTGATTTATCAATTATTTTAAATTTTTAAATTTATATTTGGTAACCATGTAAATTTTTAAATAATAACCCGTACCGGAATCGAGCTCTCAACTGTCGATTAATAAGCCAAATACTTATACACCACCGAGGCCTCAAATCTTTATTCTATAAATTCAAAAATTTCAGACAGATGAAAGCATACTGAAGACTGATAATTAAAACCCTCAATTTATACAAAAGTCTTAAACTGATCAACTGTAATTACATTTACGTTGAAATTTTTCACTAATTTTAATTTTCAATTGGGTTTTTTTTACTGCTTCCAGATATTTTCAGGAAAATTGAAAATTTATATTGTTTGTTCTTTTAAATTGCGAAAAAAGGACTGAAATGGAAAATTTCCATAATAATAAAAAAGAGTCAAAGTAAAAAAAACAAAAAAAAAAAATTATATTTTAATGCAATTTGCATAAATATGCCAATTGTATCAAAGTTTTTACTGTTATTTTGTAGGTACATTCTGTGATTTAAATTGTTTCTATGTAGCATTTTGTTCCTTAAAATGATTATAAGGTATATTTGATACTAATAGTAGTGACATTATCATATAATATAAGTATAAAGTATAGTTTTTAGTTTTTCTCCAAAGTTTTTCCTTCTATTAATTTTTTTGTACAAATCGGTTTTATTAAAAAAATTTTTTTTTTAAATAGTGATTTATTCATAAAGTTTTTACGTTTGAAAGCAGAAGAGTTTTTTACTTGAATCTTAATTTGAGATCGGATTAAAAAAATGAATGTATAAATGTTACAGATTAAGGGATCGAAAAAATTTAATTTTGTTTAAATAAAAAATTATAGAAATTTGTGTAGCATAAGAACTAAAAAAAATTCTGCAATTCTAAGGTGCCGGATCAATTAATCAATTACTTATAATAATGTGTATTTTAAAAATTAGGATATTGGTGATACATATAATGTAATACGGAGTCAGAATTTTAATGATTCCGCAATTGCTTTTTTAATATGTGCGTTTTCTAATAAATTAAAAATTATTCATTAGATAATTACGATTTGGCAAATTAAATACCATTTGTCAGTTACGTATCCCATGTCCAGAAGGATCAAAGGTCTCTTTTCTCTTTGAAGTGAATCAAAAATCACAAATTAGAACACTTTTAAAAGGAATCTTTTGGTATAGATTCAATGTTCTCCTTTGCGGATTTCGTAATCAAATTGTGAAGCAGACAATAAAGCAATGTGGAGATCAATCGGAAAGTTCATAACAAAATCAAAAGAAAACCAAACTATTGAGAGCATTATTGTTAATAATAAGGAAATAAATAATTTAGTAAAAATTGCTAACGAATTAAATAAATTTTTTTTTAATAGTGTTGATGAAATATCAAGAAGCATAAATTTTATTGAATATGAGAAAATGATAGAAGAACGAGAAACACGATTTAAATTTAGAAATATAAACAGAGATGAATTATTCGAAATAATTACAAATGTGAATAAAAAAACTGATTTTTTAGGAATAAATTCCAAACTGATATTAGAGTGATTTAATATAATTGGAGATGTTCTCATGCATATTATTAATACTTCGATGAATAAAGGCATTTTTCCTAATACATGGAAGAAACCGATTGTACGACCAATACCAAAAGTTTGTCATCCTAAATATCCAAATGAGTTTAGACCAGTTAATATGAGTCCTCTATACGAAAAGATACTGGAAAAAGTAGTTAATTTGCAGTTACAACATTATTTAAATGAAAATAATACTTCGTATAATGAGCAAAGTGGATTTAGAGCAAAACATTCCTGTGAAACTGCATTGAACTTTGCTTTTTATGAATGGAAATTAGCAAAAGAAAATAATGTAATAATTATTTCTGTTTTCTTAGACTTTAAACGAGCTTTTGAGACTGTAGACCGAAATATTTTATTACAAAAATTCAAAAAATATGGTATCGGAAGCTAGAACACAAAAAACATGTGTGGATGGTAAATTTTCTAGTAGTGAATTGATTTAAAATGGCGTTCCACAAGGTACAACTTTGGGAGTAATAAGTTTTTTAATTCATATAAATGATATAAAATCATGCATCAAATTTTCTAAAATTATACTTTTAGCTGAAGATGCGCTAATATTGGTAAAAATGTGGAAGAATGTTACTCCAAACTCAATGAAGATCTAAAAAATCTCTTGAATTGGCTATGTATGAATAAGTTAAAATTAAATTTGTAGAAAACAAAATGCATGGTAATTAATGAATGATAGAACGGGAAGCAATACTAATATACGAATAGACAATAATACAATAGAAAGAATAAAGGTAAATTAAGTATTTAGGAGTGAAAATTGATCACAAATTAACGGTAGATAAGCATGCAGAGTATATATGCAATAAGATATTTCAAAAAGTTGGTTACTTAAGCAGAATACGGAATAAACTTATATTAAAAAGTTAATATAACAATATACAATACAATGATTCTTCCACATTTCGATTACTGTGCGTTTTTGCTGTTCTTATGTAATGAAAATAAAAAAGAAAAATTAATATTCTTTGAAAATAAAGCAATGCGAATCATATTAAAACGAGGCAGAAGAACTAACATAAGATTTATGCTGGGAGAGCTAAAATGAATGTCAGTACACCAGAGAGTTAATTATAATGCGCTGGTATTCATTTTTAAAATGAAGAACAACATGCTGCCAGAATATTTAAGAAATCTTATAAATTATTTTAGAGAATCAACAAATTACAATTTAAGATCGACAAATTTATTTAGGCTTCCACTTTTCCGGAGAAATAACACTCAAAATAATTTGTTTCATAAAGGCTTACAATTATTCAATAATCTTCCTAATGCAGTTAGAAATTTAACTAATATAAATACTAATATAAGTATGCATTTTGGGATTGACTATTAAATTTTTAATTTACAAGAAGGATTAATTTCTAAGAAATTTACATACTCATATTTTATTGCATACTTTTAGGCTAATTAAAAATATAACAACATTTGAAATTATACTTGATTGAATAAATTTTGTTAAATAATTAACAAGTACTTCTATTAGTTAACATATTTTTTAATAAAATCACTAAAAATTTCAAGTTTTTTCCAGAAATTCATAGTATTGAATTTAATATTACCAAAAAGTTCTCTTCACATTATACAAATTTAGTCTTTCATGCATTTCTATTCAAAATATTTGTTTACATTTTTTTTCATCAGAACCTGGTCTTTATAATATTGAATTAAATCTAAAAATAATATATATTTAGTTATAAACTCATTCATAATACATTAGGTGCAATATCTCACTAAAAAATAACAAATGTGGTGGGAGAAAAAACACACAAAATATAACCCTGAAGTGCTCCAGGCTAAATTTAATATTAAGGAACCTGTATAATAACATATTCATAAAAAATAAATTTATGTTATTTTTGCAGTTTTTCTTTTTTTTTTTAACTTACCTTGGTTTCAGTTAAATCATTTTTCTTCTTTTTTTTTTTTTTTTGGTGGAAATTAAATTTTTTTTATATACAAACGTTTTCATAATATTTGTATATGATATGTATATATGCAATGCACATAGAAAAATATTTCCATTTCCTTTAAAAAAAATAGTTTTTATGCACTTTTTCAATACTTTATATAAAAAATTTCAATATTGATTTTTTGGGTTTTCACTATGAAAATATATTTATTTACTACTGTATATGTGTAATATTATAAGGTTTTGTTGATTTCCTTTTGAATACAATTTAAAATGAAAAATTGAAAATATTCATATCAAAATAAATAATATAATTTATATAATAAAGTATATTTACTAGAATATTTGATTGAAGTTGAAAAAATAACAAATTATAACAAATAAATGTTCGCAATGTTTCATATTTGATCACAGATAAAAGTTTAAGGCATAACAGCCAAGGGTAATGAAATGAGAACCATCATTTTTCAAAAATCATTAGTCCACGAATGAACATGAAACTGATTTGTTAGAATTCAAAATTAGCACTTGTTTCATAGTCCCAATTTGGTGGTGCGCTAGTGCTAAATTTTAAGCCCAAAAAGAATTCCATACCCAAAATCCGAGGTTTACAAATTCTCATTATAATCGACCGAGTAATCTCGGAGTCCATATGCAACAAACAAACACACTTTTGCTTTTATATATAAAGATTGAGTATAAATTAAAATATTGACGGATTGCACGCTTCCGAGCAATGTCGGGTAAATCTTTTGGTAATATTCAATAATTAAATGTTTGATTTCATTATAACCTATTGAATCTCCTAGCAAACTATTTTAGTTCATATCAGATCATATCTAATAAAAAGCAATAGATACCTATCGTAAAAATTTTATAATTATATCGTAATATATAAAAAATTAGATTATATAAAAATATATTATATAACTCTGGTGTAAGATAATAGGTGGCACGGTGAAGGGTCAGCACTCCCAGTGACTCATAGCAGTGAGCCATAACTCCCTAAGATATTTATGACCCTGGGAGTTTTGACTCAGCGTTGTGGGTCATAACTCTCTTATACAGTTCTCAGCTGAGAGGTTATTAGTAATTTTTAAAAAAATATTAATTTTAATTATTTATAATATAAGCGACGGGTACACATTAGGGGGTTGGATTCGAGATCTAAGTAATCAATTTTTCCAAAATTAAGAAAACAACAATAATTTTACATTTAAACTACTATTTTGAAAGGCTATCCCTAAAGGGACTTATGGCTCTAGGAATTCTTACCATTCACTAAGTGGCACATAAAATTTAGCATTTTGTTATTCACAGCCGGGTAATCAGTATCTTATTGAATTAATAACGGATCAAATAAACTGTAGCCTAGTCAAAATTACTAAATGAATGTTCATAACCCTTAAAAGAGTGGAAAAGGAATAACAAATAAAATAAAACCATTATTTTTGCTTCTCATCAATCATTGTTTTGTTTTATTACTCCCCTTAAAGATTCAATTCGATTCAGCTTAGGGATAGATGATAGTCAATCTGAAACATTTATTTGTTGTGAATAAAAAACAATTGTCGGTAATTCAAATCGAAATTGGGGTGCCGCAACAATCATTATTAAAAATAAAGTATTGAAAATTAGAATTAATTAAAAATGTAGGGGTAATTATTAATAGAGAATAGGGTTGTAAATATTTTTTTTCGAAATAAATTTAATTTCTTATGGATGATGTATATTTTAAGTCGAATATATTGATATATACGAAATGTTGATTTCGAAAATTTTCCAATATTAAACTTGCACTTTCCAAAACAGCAGCACCTATCGTCATCAAATAAACGTTCAAATATTCTCCAGACCGTAATTAATAGCTTTGATTGAATATATATATATATACCGAACAGATCACTGGATATAACGGTTTTTATAAAATAGACTAAAATAACAAGGATACTTTCAAATGTCCTTTTCGTCCTTAAAGGATAATATGCGCCATTAAACCTATATATTTTTTAAAAGTCGGCAACACCAGCTATCTTTTAGATATAGTCATTTGGTCCTACGCGGATACTACTTAAACCTTAGAATCCCCATTTTTTTACAAGAATTTCAAATAACGCGATTTGAAAAAACTTTTTAATTTACTATTTAAGCGATTGTACTTGAAATAACCCAATTTCAAAAAAAAAGGATTGAATTCGATTTAACCCGATATGAGTGCATGAATATAAATATGGAGAAATTTTGAGTGACGAAAGTGTTATTCCAATGACACCTTATAATGAAAATCCAATTGTGTACGCATGTGAAAGCATATTGCTGGTTAAATATGAAAGAAAAATTAGATATTAAACCAATCTCCTACGTTTCCATACACTTCATATCTTATTTAACATGGATTTTCGGGAATCGTATCTATCGCGTAAACTTACATGAGATTTTTCAAAAATCTAGATTTTAGAAATTTTAAGATACGAACATTTGAAGCACCCCCTAATTTTAACATATTAATTTTTAATAGTATCTGTTTCAACTTTGTTTACATCCGTATTTGTAGAAACAGTGTTGCAATATTTTCATCCTCTCACTTTCAAATACTAAACAAAAAACGATAACAAAAATTTACAATAAAACTATAAAAAAAATAAAAAATAAAAAAAATAAAATATTAAAGGGTAACTAACAAAAAAAAAACAAAAATAAGGAAAAAAAAATAGACATCATTTCTGACATTGAAAAAGTTTTCATTCAGTTGCATGAAAAATTAATTTACTTTTTATCAAAATATATATAGATATATATATAGATAAAAAAGGACACATTAATTAATTTTGTTATCCTTGATATTTTCCTGTTTTTCCTTTAGAAATTTTTTAAGTGAAAAAAAAAAAATTACAAAAAAAAAAATCCTTGGGAAAATTGTCGTGTATTTTTTTCCCTGTTCTGTAAAATGTTACAATTACAAACGCAAAATGTCTTTTTTTTTTCATTTTTTTTCAATAATCGAATTTTACTTCGAAATTGATGTTCTGCTACCTTCCTTTTCTTTTTTTCGAAATTTTGTAGAAATTGTTTTTTTTACTAATAGTGATATTTTTAATAGTAGAGGGTGAGTTTAATCGATTTAACATATAAAATCGGATATTGCATGCATATTCAACCATCAACACTGATTATTATCTGCAGATTGATTAATTAGTGTTGTGTAAAAGACCTTGGTAAAATATTTATTTTCAACAAAAAAAATTTTTTTTCCTTTTGTTTTTTTTGCATGATTTGTAGAGAAAAATATGTTTAGAATTCTGAATAGTTTTATTTTAGGATTTTTTTTTTAGTTTTTGATTAAAAAATTAAGTTGTTAATGATTGGAAATGAATACGCAGGCTGTTCGGTCTACCTTTTTGTAGATTGATGATTTGCAAGAGTGGATGTAAAACATCGAGAGTCTAAATCAAGAGAAGCTATGCACTAAAGTTGTGGAGTTTGGTTTTTAGAATGCGGGATGGGGAAAGCAAGCTTGGAGATTGGTAATCACGGATTGTGTAAGATAAAGGGAAAAACTGAAGGGCCATTTTAACAAAAAAAAATTAAGAGGTTAACAGAGCAGTGAAGTAAGTCTTATAAAATAGGAATTAGGAAAGGAAGCTTAGGTTTTGGGGTATTGGGAATCTTGAATTTTATAGGATGCCGGGAAAATCTTGGGGAGAGTTAAAAAAGATGTTAAGGCAATTTTTTCAACTTTATTGTATCATTCTTGTCAATATCCATCCAAATTTTTTCCATGCCCAATAATTAGAAACTCTCAAATAACCTCCCCATAATTCGAAAATCCTTCTACATTCCCATCTTTGTAACCAAACTGTACATTTTTGTAATTTTTATCATAGGATCCTTCCTATAATTCGGTTCAACAAGTTTGGAATTTTGCTGTGTTAAAGCCACCTACTGCCCAAAGGTACTCTGCATGGTTTTACTGAGTGGCTTCGAGCGTTAAATTCCTTTGTAAAAAAAACAAAACAAACCAAAATCACATAAATATTACTACGTCATCTTAACATCTCACGCTACACAATAAACACGTGAAGGATTAAACATTTCCACTTTAGGAGGTGTTGAGTTTTTACAAATCATGGGTGAAGATCACTACTAATTATCCATATAACAATTAGTTAATTTAAGTTTGCTGCTTATTAATGCAGAATTTAAATAAACTGTTTCTTTTAAAGTGTTTACGACAGTTCTAATAATAACGGAAAACAAGTTAAATATTGCTTGTGACTATGCTTTAAAATATCAGAGCAAGTGGCGTTTTTATAATAAAACTCTGTACCCTCCGAATTAAAAATAAAATTTAAGCTGGAGAACTTTTAGAGGTTTGAGTTACCAAGGTTGAGCAAGAGCTTTGCATAGTGCTTAGAACCAGGAAAACTTTAAATTATAAAAATTATCTAATGTACAATTTCCATTACGGTTCCATGGTTTTCTACTATAACATGTACAGTTCTTTTTATAACGGATTAAAAATTTTTTATATTTTAATTTCAATCTATTATTATTAAAGTGATTTTGAAAATAAAATGAAATTAATGAAAATCGTAAATCTACGAACATAAAAATTAAGATAAAAAAAAAGGATTTCCAATACCCTCGGTTACTGTCCATGGGGTGTAATCCACCCCAATCAAGTTTACAAGACAAAATACATACGAAAAATTGTAGTAGTTGATCTCAAACCAATATGTAATCTCGTTTTGGATATTTTTTTTTAATTTTGTGTAAATTAAATGTGGGCTTTGATAAAAAAAGACCTCGAAAAATGCAATCCAAAATGGGCCTGGGTGGATTACACCCCCGACAGTAATCTTGACACAAAATTTTTTTACAAAATGGGGTAGATTACACCCCCGACAGTAATCTTGACACAAAATTTTTTTACAAAATGGGGTATATTACACCCCCGACAGTAATATTGACACAAAATTTATTCATAATAACGAAATTTTGTATTATGGTAGATATTTGAGCTATAATTGGGAACTTTTTTTGTTTTTATTATTATAATATTATATTATTATATTATATAAAAATAATTAATATTTGAATTGCCATAGCTACAAAAGCGTACAAAATTAATTTGTGTGAATTGCTACAATTTGGAGGCAATATCACAAATTTGTTTTTGGAATTTTTTTTTTTAATACTGAAAACTGGTGAGATAAATTACATTAATTTAATAAAATTTTTCTCTAAAAAATTGTTCCTGTTGAAAAAAATTTTATTAATAAACTTTTATTTGTTATATTTTTGCTTTCAAAAACAACCAATTGCAAGAACGTGGCATGAAAAGTATAGATTTTGTGATAATTTAAAAAGTATTTAATTTTAATTTTTTTTATTTTCTTATTAAATGGAGTATTTTTTGTTTTTACTATATATTTATTTATTTAGTTTTTAATAAAATGAAGTTTATATATCTAAATTTGTAGAATTTTTACTGATTTAATTTGAAAAAAAATGCCTTAAGATATTTATGTTATAGCAGTTCAAATACGCATTTGAATGTATGGGGTGTTTTCCACCCCTGGATAGTAACTACGTAACGAAAATAGAGGACAGTAACCGAGGGTTAAAGAATAAAGCATGAATTATTTTCTAGGTTATGTTTACGTTACAAAAATCACTCTTTCAAAATGTATAATAAAATTTAATTATACGTTTATAATAGTTTTTATGTTATTAATAATTAGTTTTATTAGTATTGCAAATCAACTTTCGAAATTCTTTTTCGAATACATTCAAGTTTCCTGTTAATTCATACTTTGAATATAATGTAAGGAGCGTGGTGAAGTACTTATTTATTTATTTATAAACCTAGTTAAAAGTCCCTTACCACATACAATGTAATAAGGGTGTGAAGCATGCCTTTCCTTTTCAGTAGTCACATATATTTGTTTATATCTTATGTTTTATATTTTACTATATATATTTGGTTACCATGGGGATTTGGAAGGAAAAATTATTTTTCAATCATATTTTTTTCAATTAAAAATTCACGACCCATGCAGGAATCGAACCCGCACCTCCTTGGTCAGTTAGTCAAATGCTTACCCACTAAACCATCGAGGCTCCGACGTAGTGAAGTAGGAGCAAATTTTTTAAGCCTTCGGTATTGGAATTTTTATTAAAGTACCAAATATTCTTTTATATCACTCACAAATTATTTTCCTGCAAAAGCTTCTGGAGGAATTATCCGAATATCGAATTTTTGACAACTTCCTCTCTTTAATTTTATCTTCTCTATTTTTAATGTGAGTAGCTGACATTTTCTCCTTTTCTCTCTCCTTATAAAAATTTTCATTAATTTATAAGCCCTTATAGTTTTTCGGAATGAGTTTTAATTTGTTTTTTGTCATTTCGAATAAATGATTTCTCAAAAATAACACGAAATAATATCATTAATGGAAAACGAACGATAAAAAAGACAAATTGCAAAAACATTTTTAATTTAACCTTGGCATTAACAATAATATTTGGTTGTTAATATTGCACACAATGTTACAGATATACAATACGAATATCTCGATATATTTTATTATATTATGATATGTTATGACGTCGTATGCCGTATGAAAAGAAGTAAAATAACAAAAAAAATTTTTGAATATACCCGATTATATGCACACAAAGTACTTATATATATTACAAAAATGTCAAATAAAAATTATAAAATTATGGGGAAAAATTACGACAAATTTAATTTTATTTCTGGAAAAAAATAATTAACGGTAAATAAAGGAAATACGTTGAAAAAACAAGTATTATACTTTGGAAAATATAAAAAAATTAAAATTGAGCAAGTCAGTTTTTTTGTTTACAGTAATAAATTACAGTTTTTTATTTAAGTTTTTGTTTCACAATTTATGTGTTTTGTGGCAGGCTTTAGGTGTACTTATCGGCTTAACTGCTTACCGTCCCGTTTTCTTCTATTTGCAGTAGAAGATTACATAGGTTTTAATTTAAGGGTAAATATCATTAGGGATCCAGTTTAAATATAAGTTTTTATGATTTTAGCTTTTCTTCAGTATCAATTCTATAGAAGGTTTAGATAAAGATTTTAAATTCCTTTTTTTCTGAACTACGTAAATTCGAAATTTTTTTGGTGTATATGCATGTGTTCCAATTTATTTTGGATTTATTGCTATGTTTTTATATTTGCCACTAGTGAAGCCATTTCGCACTCAAACGATTTTTTACTTATATTTACAACTGAGCCGTGACTCGCATTTTTGCAACCGAATAAAGCGACTAATATTTATATGATTATTATACTAAAACTTCATGAGCAAATTCACTAGAATCTGATGATTTCATAATTGTTTTCGATGGAGTATTAAGTTCAGATATTCTTTGAAGAATTATCGAGTACTAACATACATTTTTAAAATGTTTTAAGTTTTAATGAGTCGAAAATGATTACTTTGCATATGCATATTCTCACATTTCATGCAAGCATGTTTCTAATTGTATCCATTCGTCAGAATATGCTTCGTAACTCTATGCTAAAAATTAGTGAGTTCAATTAAAACTTTATATCGCGCTATACTAAGGAACTTTTCATCAAATAACTTATTGATTTATAATTTCACAAAACCATTTAATTAAAGATATAGCATTAAACAAAAAGACGAATACAAAAAAATTAACATTTTCTTAATTCTTTCATTCGAAACTAACATGATATTGAAAAACTAAAATGCCTTTTACATCATCATTAATCTATAGATACCATTTAATCCAAAAACACAAACTCAAACAAAACCATATAATAACCCATATCAACGTAAAGGAAATTGAATTTCCTTTGAAACATTTTTTCAAAAAATATTTTATTACCTGTCAGATAGGTTTATTTAGTTTAGATTATTACTTTAATTAAAATTTAAACTAAAAAACGATAATATAGAAATCTCTGTCGAAGACAGATGTCTTCAAAAGTCTCTGCACTTGAAATATATAAAAAAATGCAAAAAAAATTAAATTCTTCTGGAAAATAAAGAAAAACAAGAGTTTTCTAAAGTATTTTTCTTTTTCAAAATTTTTTTTTTAAATTTTAAATTTGCAAAAAAAGCATTTTTGTATAAAATAAAAATCTTCATTACTTTGACCCTTTTTTGAGCAGAGATTAATGGATGCAGCTTGTTGGATTAAATTTTTACTTAACTTTGAATAAAACAAACAAGATAAAAACACTAACAAAGTAAAATATAAAATATTTTATATATTTTGTTAAAAAATAAATATTAATATTCTTTATTTAACTTTTCCTTATTTTTTTTTTAATATTTGTCCTACAGAAAATTATTTTGAAATATTTATTTTGATCATGGCAAAAAGTAAATTAAAATATAAATAAAAAATTCATTATAAAAAAAAATGAAAATGGAAATTTTTAAAATTCTTTTCAATTTTGAAATAAATTTTTATATTTTTTTTCATAAAAGAATTTTGTTCTGGAAGAGCGAGAAAAAAAGAAGATACACCTTAGATTGTTTTCATTCCATGCACCTATAAAATTCATTCATTTCTTATCAATCAGATTTTTTTAGTCTGCTGTATTATACCAAGTATGTCTTTATATTTTATGCATATATGCTTGCATAAAAAAGTTTAATGCTTAGACTCTATAAATGAAACCAAAACACATTATTACATACCTATGTATAGGTACTTACATATTATAAATGAAAGGAAAGTTTTAAAAAAAATTACGTAGGTATATTGAAAAAATAAAAATTTTGTAAATAGTTGCAGTAAAATAGTTTGGAGTGAAAATTTAGATTTTCTACTCCCAACAGCCTAAGATATAGATCCTAGGATCAAAATTGTAAACGCTTTACTTATTGAAAACTTTTTTTTCATAAGGTCTAACTTTTTGATTTATTTAGATTCAAATTTTCAGTATAAACTCAATACTTTTCACCTATTATACAGTTAGGTTGAATCAAGTTGAAATATAGGTTACATTTATTGGGAATTTTAAGTACTGCACAAGATTTTTAAAGATTTTAAACACTTTACAAGGTAAGAAATCAATGAATTCTGAAACCTTGGATAAAATTTATTTTGTAGCTATAAATTACCAAAAAGTAAATAGTTTCCAAATGAATTAGACAAATTGATATCTTGCACCTTAGTCAACAGAACTAAAATAAGATTATGAATACATAAATTGTAAATTTTGTGCGATATCTATTATCTTGCGAAAGAATTATATACAGTATATTCTAATATGTATAATATTTAATATTTATATTAAATACGATATAAACTAAATTACGATATAATTATACAATCTTAGGATATACATCTGACCAATAGCGTAGTGGTAAAGACACCGCCTTTTATGTGGAAAGTCTCGGGTTCAAACCCCGGTCGGATAATATAAAAAAAAAACAATATCGTAAAATTGTATAATTATATCGTAATAGTTTATATCGTAATATAAAGTAAGATGTAATAAATATATATTAATAACTCTTGTGTAAGATAATAGATGGCGCAGGAAATTAAAATTAGTGTATTCATAATCTTACAATAGTTACAGTAGAGTAATAAACGGATTAGTGAATATAACGATTAAATAAACTGAAGCCTAGCCTTAATAGATTTGGTGAATGCCCTATACTCCTTAAAGGAGTGGAAAAAAAAAAAAAACGATATATTTCACTTTTATGAAATATAATCTGACAATGGTTTGAGATCCAGATTTTCTACTTAAAAGGTCAGATGAAAAACAAAAAACAAGAATTAAAGCTTTCTTTAAAAATTTTATTGTATTAAAAAGTTGAAACTGTTCCCAAAATAAAATACCATTAATTTATATTGCCAATAAATTTCACTCCACCTTAGATAATGTTTATAACATGAAATATATTATATTTTAATATATGTAAATATATATATTATAATAATATATGCTTTTTTATATGTATATAAGTATAGCTAAGTATATAACATGTAGATATACAAAGTATTATAATATATATATATATATATATATATATATATATATATATATATATTATTTATCAGATAAGAATTAAAAATAATATGAAAAACGTTCACCTATCTCTTACTTATAGAAGATAATTTTCAATTCACCTTAATTTTCCTTCTGCATTATAATGTTCACCATTTTTTTTTTTTTTTTTTTTTCTATTTTTGAGTAAAAAATTAAAAAAAAACACAAATAAATTTTTCTTTTATACTCAATGCTTTCTAACTTTAGGGCATTTACATTGTTATATAAATTTTTATATGTTAATATAAAGTTAATATATAAAATCCCTTGAGTTGTAGCACCACTAGCATTTTATTTATTCACTATCTCTATGTCTCTTTCTACTCATTCTATATGAAAAATTATCGCTCGTTCTATATCAAAATGAGTCAAAATAAAAACAACAACAACAACATTTTGAGTTATTTTTTTTTTTTTAAAGTTTACGTATGGCGTTTGACCTTATTTTTAAAAAGAGTAAAATTTCCATTGGGAAAATTTAAAATTTTTTTTTTTTTTATTTTTTCATACATATTATAATGTTTGTGTATACATGTAGGTGTAGTCAGATGATATATACATATACATATATATATATACATATATAGTTGACTTATCCGTTTCAGTTTTTGCATTATCTCAACAAATAATAAACAAAATAAAATGAAAAAGCATTGGAAAATTTAAAATATGGAAAGTAAAGAAAAACGTTGAAAAAAAGAAAAACTAAATATTTGAAAAAGTTTCTATGTATTTCAGAAAAAAAAAAAATCCGGGAATCAAAAAAAAGGGGACAGAAATAAAAAAAAGTAAATAATGAAAAATTTTCTGGATGATAAAAAGAGGAAAATTATATTTTTACTATTTATAAATGAAAGAAAATGAGAAAATTAATGAAAAACAACAGTAAAAGAGAAAATTTAAAACAAAGTAACAAAATAAAATAAACTTTAAACTTATAAGGATTAAGGTAATGAGTAATTTTTTATACAGTAAACAATTAAAAATTTAACCCCTTAACGCCGAAACACTTTTTAGCAGTACTTTCATAAAAATGTAGTTGTTTAAGTTTTACTTTACTTATTTGCTAGGTAAACCCCAAAGTTCCACTCAAATAAGCACAAGTTACTAAAGATTTACTTTTATTTATATATTATTCACAGGCTCTAAGAAATGCTTAGAACTTTTAGCGAACCCCTTTTTTTATATTGTTTTATTAATGTATTTTTTACTAAAGGTATATAATTATTAATTATTGACTAAGCCATTAATTTGAACACAATGACGAATGTAAGCTGAGTCTAGTCGAACACCAGAAAAGTATTTTCACTTTTATTGGGATTCGAACCACGGCCTTTCGCACTCTAACCACTGTGCCACCCAGACAGTGTCTTTCAATTTCGAAAATATGAAGGGGTAGAGTTGAATGGTCGAATTAAGCGGAGGGTCCAGTCCTCATGAACGGTAATCCTTAGTAGCGCTTTAGCTTTTTTCGAGTTTTGTCACAAATTCAATGATCAATAGTTTGCTTATATTACAATAGACGATCCTCAGCGTAGATTTTAGGTACATATTGAACTTTTTAATAAGCAAGTATTTCTCGAAAGCTAAAGAAAATGTCATGCGAAGATAACGTTAATTTATTTCCATTTGATTTTTAGTTCCTGAACCGCTGAAGTTGGTATTACAAAAAATTACGCGATAATATAGTATGCTTTTGGAATTAAGGAAATATAAGTTAGTAGAACTGCTTCTACTTTAAGAGGTTTGAGAGATTCCGAATATATTGTGAAGTATTAAGGTTAAAACCAAATCATCGCAAAGATAGGTAGTTGGGTAGACTGATCTTCTGCAAGCACACTTAGGCCAGGCTAGGCTCAATGTGATACCCCTGAATTTTATTTTGCTAAGTTAAGCATGTTGGAGCTCTTTGAAAAGTGTAGTGCGTCGGTTGTATTAACGACCCTCTAGCATGTTTGCCGTTTGGACAGTGCCCGGTTAGTACTCCCATTACATTGCCCATATACCGGTGATTTAGGAATAAAGTCTTGTTGTAGGTTTGTTGATGACATAACGCAGCTTTACTGTAATTAGGGGAACTACTTTATTCATCTCCCTGGAAGAATTGCAAAGATTAGTTTAATATAATATTTGCATCTTATTATTCATTTCATTTATGCAATAAGGAATTAAAAAACTTAAGGAATAAAAAAAACGATAAGTTACCAGATCTTATTCGGAAGAAAAATTTTCCTTTTAGAAGTTTAGTTTTCCAAAAAATATTGATTAACCCCCTTATGTCTCAAAGTATAATTTAAATCCCTTGAAAAGTTTTACAAATAATAAGCCTAATATTATATTATCCGGACATCATGCAAACAAGAATTCAAGTTAATACTTTCACAGTATATAAAATTAGTTTCCAATACTTCTGTTCACCACAATGAACACTAGTTTTCAAGAGGTTATCATCTAAATTAAATAGTAGTTGAATGAATGAAAGTTAATTCAACTTTTTTCATTCAAAATGAAAAACTAGAAAACAAAAGATTAGTTATACTATATAACAGTGTGGAATACACTTTTTTTTTTTCAATTACTTTAATTTGATTAAAGTGGAACTGAATTAAGTTATTACTTATTAGAATTAAACTGATGAAAGTTTTTCTTTTATTATTAAATTTTTCAAAATATTCAATACGTTTTCTATACATTTTTTTTTTAATATAAATTTTACCGGGATTTTAGATTTAATCCTAAAAGTTAATAAAGTTTTTTTTTTATTCCAGTTTTCGTAATTCTTATTACTATAACTATATTTTAAATATCAGTTAGTTATTATTTAATTTATTATATTAAAAAAGACTTACTTGAAAAAAAAATTTGATCGCAGTATAAACTAGAAAAAATTTTCATTATTCCTTAAAATCAATATTTGATTATTCTTATTAGTTGGAAAGTTAACAACATTTTGAAATTTCCAGTCATTTGTCTCGTATAATGTGGAAATTTATTTATATGTTATTAATTGAAGTCGAAAGAGTTTCTGTCACTTCATCAGAAAAAAAGTTGAAATATCTTTTATTATTAATTCGTCGCCATGAGAAAAACCCCTGCGAAATAAAGCTTCACAGAATTATTTTTTAAATTAAACGAAAAATAATACCACAAAATATGAGAAATAAAGTTCCGAGGTGTTTTTTATTCTTCAAAATATCTTTCGACTTTTTTAGGAATAAAATCCCAGGGTGCTATTTTGTCTTCCACTCTTTATCATCCGTCTCTTGAGAAATAAAGCCCCGCAGTGTCAATTGTCATATATAGTGGATATTCTAGAAAAATCTTGGAGTTAAATTCAAAAATGGGGTAGATATTCCGGTTTTGCAGAATCTAGAATCTATCTTTAAAATTACTCCTAATTCAGAATATCACATAGGACTCGAGGGTGTAATTTCTTATTCAAGTTTCTTTTCAATTTATCAATTTCAAATAATAATCCTAAGGTTTTATCTTTCAGCGGCTTATTTAACAGCTCAATTATTAGTGGTATTAGTTAATATTTAACTCGAACCGCTTCTTAGTGATATTTGAGTGAAACAAAAAATTGAACATAATCATTTTTACAGATACTAGAGATCTGCTGGATAATCCAATGCATTATGAACTTTCTAATAAAAGACACCATATTGATAATTTCAAAAATGATTTTACTTTTAATATTCACAAAATTAATTACTGATTATCATATTTTGCCCCCACAACCTCTTCATTAAATCTTCTAAGGAATCTAAAATAATCACAACCCTCAAGAACACTAATTTTTTTTAAAAGGCTAAGTGTTCTCTATATCACGTACATGTTGGAACAGGCGGGACGGTATTGGTCAGATTATTATATTATGAAACATCTTAGATTTTCAAAAGATCCAATTCAATTTGTTAGATACATAATTGTTAGATACATAATTAAATTTCATAATATGAATATGCATGGTAACTTGTACTATTTATTTAATTATATATTAAATTTTTAAATAATTTATACTCTACATAGATGCACCACAGCTTAAAAATTAAACTTTAAATTCGTTTTTAATTACTATAATCATAAACTAAAAGTTTAATTATTCGTTTAAATATTTTTTTAATATTTTTCATTATTCACTAAATTTGATTCATAAATTTAAAATGCTCCCGTCTAAAGTCTGATTGTAAGGGGAAAATCGGGTTCAAAAGATTAATTTTCCGGCACACTTTTGATAGCTTTTCAAATCCGGATGATAAAAAAAAAAAACAAAAAATGATAAGGAAATGAAATTAAAAAATCTTTTATTCTTTTTTTTTATTAAAACAAAAAACAAAATAAAAACAACAACAAAAAAGGATGAATTTATTTTCCATTTTTTTTTTTTCTTTTTTTTTGTCCAAAAAACAAAAGCTTTTAATTACAAATAAACAAGAAAATAAGTATACGAGAGAAAATAAATGAGGAAAATTTGTGGTTTTTCCAATTAAATTCATTTTTGTTTTTTTTTTTAACTTTAAGGAAAATAGCTTATGGCTATTTTAAAAACTGTATATAATTATTGTGGTTCAATTTTGAGTTTTTTTTTTTGTTTTTTTGGGTGAGAAAAATAAAAAGTTAGCAATACATTAAAAATAAAAAGAGTGGGGACGGGGGAAGTGGAAATATGAATGAATATATTCATTTACGTTAAGGAAATTGTCAGAAAGGAAATTCTTAAAAAAATAATGCTGGAAAATTGAAATGTAGCAAGAGTTCATCAAACTTACAATTTCAGCTTTAGTTGTAAAAAATTGTATTTCACAACTTGGAATTCGAATAATTTATCAAAATACAATTCCGTTAAAAGATGATTTACAGTTATTTGCTACGTAATAAGTTAGTATTCTGTTGTTCGATAGTGGATGCGGATTGATTACAGATTGTAATTTTTTACACTTTTATTAATAGTGAACTGAAAATAAAGCGGAATTGTAATAAAACGTTCAAAAAATTCCTTAATATATTGAATTCCAGTAAACTTTCGGTGTCTTCTATTTAAATTGTATTTTTTAATCCCATAAGAGAATATTAAATTTGTATAATTTATAGTATTTTATAAAACTATTTCGTAGGTCCTCAATGTTTAATTAAGTAGGTGTAATAAATAAATGAATCCTGAATTCGGTAGTAACACTCATACGGTTTCTGTTTTACCCATCAGACCTAGCATCAGTTTGAATACTGAAAGATAATAACTTCACCTTATTTTCTTAACCTACTTAAGTTTCGATCACTTATATTCATCGGCGAATTTCTATTTGGCTACTCAAAAACGATCAAAATACATTTCTACAGATCATGATATACTATCTGACTCACTAAATAATTTCATTGTCTAAAAACTCCTAAAACCGAATTTTTATTGTAATTAAAGAGACGGAATTTTTTTTCCATTGATTTTATGCAAGCGGACAATATAAGAAATGTATACGTATTGATTTAAGAAACATAATGACGTCACGGATATTAGATTTTAAAATTTAATTTAAAATAATTCATAATTTTCTTCTCACTTTCTATATCTAAGATTCTATATTAAGATTAAATTTAATTTTATAGTTAACCCTTAAACGTTAACCATGGGTACAATTTACCTCCTTAGTGTAAAAATAACTGTATTAAAATAGCGGAATTTAAGTTGCTTATGACGAAAAAAAAAATATAGATAGAATTTTGAAAATAGTTCAAAATAGATTCAAAACTTTAAGCTCAAAAAATAATCGCCTTATGGTAAATGTCATCTGAAAAAGCAAACGCCAAACCTAATGTCAAACGCATTTCAAAATATTTTAATGTAAGAATCTTAAGAACTATTGATGTTCCGTCGGAAATATTGATAATTATAAAACGGTTACAGTTTTTCAACCAACTTAATTCGATATTCGGACAGTTTTAAACATAAGATATTCCAAATAATACATTCAACTTATAAATGGAAGAAATTCCTCAAAAATTAGTGTATTATTTGTATTGCGTTTTTGTTTTATTGTAATTTTTATGTTTTATTTATTTAGTAACATTTTTCCGAATTAATGAAAGGTTCAACCAAAAAAATGTTAAAAAAAAATTTATTTATTCAAAAAACAAAAAAAAAAAATAAAAAGATTTGCAAAAAACGCCTTCCAAAAAAACAAAAATTTTACTTTTTAACAAAATTTTATACACAATCAAATTTTTAAAACGTTTATATGTTTGTAAGTAAGTGAAAATGTAAATTTTTCTGTTTATGTTTTGTTTTAACGTTTTTTTTTTTTGGTTTTCTTTTTTTTTTTTTTTCGAAATTAAAAGTTATTTTACAAATTCGTAAGATAAACTTTTTTTTCTCAAATTAAGTTACGAAATCAGAATAAGGCACCGAAATATAAAAAAAAATTAATTTTTTACAAAAAAAAACTGAAACATTTAAATCATGTTTTTGATTTATTTTCTGGTTTAGTTTTGGCTTTTTTTTTTTAGAAAATAAGTGAAATATTTTTTGCTATTATTATTTACATTGTCTGTTTGTCTTTTTATTAACATATTTTTAAATTTATTTAAAATATTACAGTTGTTTGATTTAAAATTAAAATAAATTGCAATTATGAAACTATGTTAATTTTTTTTTCCAGTATTTAGTAAAAAAAAATTCAGTAAAATTTTAAAAATGTGGAAAATGAAATATGAATTAATTTATATTAATTAAAAGCATCTTCAGATATATTTTCAAACTTAATTTAGGAATAATTTGCAAAATGTTAATGTATAATAAAGGAATCATGTACTTATATAACATATTTTTGTGCCCAGTATTTAATTAAATATTTTCAGTAATTCAATATTTAATTTGTGAGTTTGATTTAAAATCATGCTTATTTTTGTGTCCAGTATTTTATTGAATATTTTCGTTAATTTAATATTAAATTTTTGGGGGTTTGATTTAAAATCATGTTAATTTTACTGTCCAGTATTTAATTGAATATTTTCAGTAATTTAATATTTAATTTGTGAGGAAGATTACAAACATATAAAAACAAGTGGTTTATTTATGGAATAATTATAAAGTCCAATTAAGGAATAATTTGAAAGTGGTTATTAGTTCAAGATAATATTGGTTATAACCGGATGATATTCCGGTTATAGTCTAAATTTGATTCTAATTTCTAACAATATAATAAAAACTAATTACTATAGAATTTCTAAAATTGAAAGAATTTACATAAGTATTATGTATAGGTTTTTGAATACCTTAATTTTAAACTTTTTTTCAGTAAGAAAAGGGGAAATTGATCACTTCAGGAAATAAGTTTATATAATTTAATTGATTATAATGTTACCTATGGTAAGTTTCGGTGCGTTTGTTGATCTTGGCAAGGAGAAACTAATTATGCAATTTTAATTGAGCAGTAATAGTATACTTTTTTGCAGTAAAAATAATTAAAAATGTTTTTGGAAAATTAAATATTCCTTAAATTTAATATTTAAAATTTTTAATTGAGGTATATTTAATGTTTTCAGTTGAGTTTTTAAGAAGTTTTTTTCAAATTTCAATAATATTTAGAAAAAATTATTAATAACTTGTTGTACGAGTTAATTTGTAAAAATAAATAATACAGTAATTAATTAATTCATTTAAGACTGTACAATATATAAATATGATAAAAGATAAGTTTTTGCTGAGAAAAAGAATTTACTGGAATTGTGTAATTAATTTGTATTTACCGATAATTTTCATATTTTTATACTGATTTAAGCAGCTTAAACTAACAACCGACCATTTTTAACCAAAATAACTTATATTCTAAAAAACTGGAAATATTTTATATTAAGAAAGCGGATAAAAATTGGACTCCTGATTCAATGCCATTCAATGTCTTAATTATGGTTCACTTGCATTTTGTTTTTAAATGTTAATTGCTAAAAAAAATTTTATAGTGTTTTATTTTTAATTCAAATTATAAGTTTTTTTAGATTTTTATTTTTAACTTAGTTTTTTTAAATTAAATATTTTTATTACAAAAAATATTTTGTTGCTTGTTTTATTTATTTAATTTTAGAATAAAATTACTTAAAATTTAAGATTTTAGAATTATGTTTTAACTTTTTAATGAAAAGTGAGGAGCAATTTTAATATACCCGATGTATGCACGGGTATAATGAAGGTTCGTATACTATAAATACATAAGAAAGATTTAAATCGTGATTAGAAACTCAGAATTCTAATGGTCTAGCGAGGGTTTGGTGACATCAGCTTACATGAGGGACATCTCCTTTTTAAAGGAAACCACCGCACAACCCTCTGAATTTAAATCTCATATACCTTATAAAAATATTTTTGGGTATTTTTTGCTAAGTGATTTTTTTTTATGTTCAAAAAGTCCACAAAATACATTTTTTAGTAAAGTCCTCAAAATAATAGGAAAAAGTCTCCCTATTTTCCTAAATTTAAAGACTTTGTTGCATATGAAAACAAAATTTTCCAAGTTTCATACAAATTTTTAGGGGTTTTTTCATTTTGTTTTGCGGACTTTTTCATACAGTATCCGCCTGGTGTCTTTAAGAGCAAAAGTTGTCTGCTGTAAAATAGATCGATCGATTTAGATTTTTGAGAGGTAGCCGAACGTTAAGTTAAAGGTTTTTTCCTTATGGAAATTTAATGGAAATTCAATTAAATTAAATTTTTTCTTATAATATAATGTTAAAAGACATATCTTTTGTATTAAAAACTTATTTGAATTGTGAAGGATTTAAGTAAAAGGCGGCTTTGAATATATAAAATAGCACTTCGAGGAAATCCCGTTAGAGTGCGATTATTCAAACATCAAACCACAAAGTACAAAAACTGTAACCTTATCATGTTATTCTATTCAAAATTGAACTTTCTCTAATTTTAATCTAAATCCATTTAAAACATTTAATTTAAAAACAAATTCAGCATCGCATCACATCCAGTTGATTTATTTATTACAAATAATTAAAAATATAATAAATTTTAATCATATTAGTGCATATTTTCATTTAAAATTACGTAAATAATATTCTAAAATCTATTTATGTAGATATTATAATTAATTATGTTGATATTAATATTAAATTACATTATAATAAACCGAGGAAGAGTTTAGTATACCTGTGGGATACCCGTATGACTATTATATAAACATTACATCATCCGGTTAATTACTTTTGGCAAAATTTCAAACATTCAGCTTCATTAAGTTTAGAGTAATGCTCATATAAAAGAAAGAGTTGTATGGCAGCTACTCGAACCCTCTGCTGTAGATCAACCAAATTTTGCAGTAGCCATAAAACTAAACTACTTTTGATAAAATTTCAGAGACCCAGCTTTAACAAGTACAGAGTAATGCTCATATAAAAAAAAAGAAGTTGTTTGGCAGGTGCTCGAACCTGTGGATCAAAATGGCTCGATTTAAATAGCGATGTCGGCTTTTGCATAAAAGCGAATTTGTGAAAATTTCAAAAACCTAGCCTCTTTATTTTTTGAGTTATCGTTCGGACCGACGGACGGATGGACATACATAGCTAAATCAATTTATTTTTCGATTTTGATCCGATCCATACCTTTGACTCTATATCTACTCCCCTCCCTTCTGTGCGTCCTAAACGTAATGGCAAATTTAGAATACCCTTTTGACTTACAGTTATATGGGTATAAAAAATTAATGAATGTAGGTTGTGGGTGTCTCTTCTATTTAAAATATCAAATGGGTAATAATATTATGTAGGTAAAGTTATTTAATTAAAAATATTTTAATCTAAAAAAAAATATGATATATTATTATATAAATAGACATTGGTGTCATTTAAAAAATGCTGTTTCCGAATAAATTTAAAGCCAATTAAAACTAAATAAATCTGTAAAAAGATAAATTTTTTCTGTCAATTTAATTAATTTAAAATGACTGGAAATATAATTGTCGCTTTAATTTGCAAAACAACTGATTTCCTGAAAAAAATTATAACTTATTTTTATTCAAATGTACAACTTTTTATTGAAAATATTTTAAAAACTTTTAATAGTAATAATGAGGGAGAGTGAGAAAACTTTTTGATTTTGAGATTGATTATCTTTGAACTCTTATTTAAAGAAATAAGTTTTTTAAATAACAATAGGTAAAGTTTATGGTTCGCTTAGAATTTCAAATCAACTACTCGATTACCATCGGTTTCATCTATTTCTGATATTTTTAGATTATGATTTTCTCTACAACTTTAGTTCTTTTTAAATTGCAAATTTAATTTTAATATTTAATACCCCCACCAAAAATATGCTAATTAAATGAATTTTAATATGTAGATAACTTTTAATACGTAATTTTTAGTTGGTAATCTGTTAAGTCTCTGACATCCATGGAAATTAACCTCATTCTGAGCGACGATTGTTCAATTTAAGGCAAGTGATTCAAAGAAAAGCATTTCAAAGAGCTATAAAGATCAACTTAAATTTAATTCAATTAACTGAGTCAACTTCATTCCAAATAATTTCAGTAATCATGTAACTCTTATAAGTTGTTTAAAAAATGTCTCCAAAAAAAAAGTACCTATACCCAAAACCTAAAAAAGTTCCAAAATTTGTATAAAACTTTAGTAATAGTTTTATGTAATGTGTGCTGTTGCTCTTGAACCCCTCTCATACAATTAATTGGAACACAGATTTAATATTCAAATCTTAAATCCAACCTAAGTGTTGACATAAATTATAAAATGCAGCAAAGCTTTTTAATAAAATGCCCTCATTTAATTATTCTGAAAATTGGGGGAACTCTAATTTTCAGTTTTACTCTAAAATGATAAAAGTTTCCAAATTTGTGAACTTTTTCCTTTCTCTTGGGGACTTTTATATAAATAATATTTTTGGGATCTTCTTCATTTTTGTTTTAGAGAATTTTTCTTGATAACAAAGTTTAAATTACTTTACTTGTTTTATAATCTTTAAAAGTAAAGAACATGCCGAAGCATTTGAATATAAAATTTCTACAATATTATTTAATAAAATATTTCAAAGATACTTGTAAATGTATGAAAATAATTTAAAATAGTATTTTAAAATAACAGTAGCCAATATTTCAATAAAATATGAGTTAAGCAAAATTAATATGCCATTTTCTATTAAATTCAAAAGGTTCCATGGGGAAAGTCCCGGGTTCGATCCCTGGCTGAGTAAACTCAATAAATAGTACATAGCAATATAAAAAATAAAAACAAAATTTTATAAAAATTACTTATAATTAAAAATCAAATAGTCTAAAAATATAAAAAAAATGATTACTAAACAAATAAAATATAAAATATTACATGTTATCGTGTTCCCGAAATAAACTATAGATTAATAGTAAATAAAAAATTAATTTTATCTATATAAACATATGCATCTGTCAAATTTTACACCATTGACATATGCATATGCGGCATGACATAACCTATCAAACAACTATTCTGTACTTCACGAGATATAGGTATGCAAAATCGCCGTGATGTCTTGCGGAGATATTTAACATCGTCTTTTCCACAAGGCGTGAGATTGAAAATCATGTGAAATAGTTACAGCAAACCAATCATCTAACTTAGTGAACAAACGATTAACGAAACGGAAAGAGAGCCTCGGATACATAAGCTTTGTGGAAGCCCTAGGCATCTCCAAAAGGCAAAACAAAAAAAAAAAAAAACTTTATAAAATAAAACAAAAATAAATTAACCATTATATTACTTGAAATTTTACAGCTCTGCTTATAAACAGGTTGAAATTTTACAGCTCTGCTTATAAACAGGTAGAAACTATTGCAATTTAATTTATTTAAATAACTTATAATTATATTATAACCCATATTAGAACATTTCTTTAAATCCCAAATATAATTAAACAAATAAACAAGTGAGTAAAATGAGTACAATAAAATTTTTAATACAAATTATTTAAAAAAAAATTATTTTGAAAAAAAAACTATTTTAAACATTTTTATTTTAATATTAGTACAAAGTAAAAATAATATTTTTGCCACATAATCCCAGATACAAAAAAGATTTTCAAATAAAATATAAGCACATCAAATAAATTTGACAGCTTTAAAACATGTACAATTTGTATTATAATATATTGTACCTATACGCATAAGTTTTGTAGGTATCTAATAAAACTTTTTAATAAATTTGATTAAATTTTCTGTTAAATGTATTCCCAAACCACTTCATCATCATATCAACAAAAGTGTTTCTTATTTTGTTATCAAATCTTATAATAAAATAAAATAAATCAAAATATCACACACTTTAAAAATATAACAAAAAAAAATCTGTAGATACTTTTTTTTAGATATTCGTAAAGTATCAAAATTCCCTCTTCATGTGAATTCTTTTTCAATTTCATTTCTTCGTTATATCCTTTCTTTTCAGATCCTCAGAGGGTTGGGGAAGTAGGGAAGAAGGTGAGGAGGAGATGAACTGACAAGAAACGCACAGCGCTATTTATACAATAAAAATATAAATATAGAAGAAAAGAATAGCTGTTATTATGTAATTTCTTCAAAGTTAACACAAAATCAAATCTGCCAAAATAAAAAAAAAATAAACAAATGATGAAAAAAATCAAGGGTTTTTAAAAAAGCTCATTTTCAAAATTATATAGGGTTTCATGCTGAGTATTTTATAGAAATAATATAATGTTGAAGCTTCAACGTTAACGTGTAATTTTGGAAATATATACATAGGTGACTAAGTTACCGATTTATTAAAATAGTAAATTTTTAACTTTTAATTAGGACTTTTAATTAGGGGAACGTTTTATTTTTACTAAGCAAACTTATAATAATTCCCGAGGAGCTAACCTTACCTCCGCTTCATCGAGTTTTCGTTACAAATTTGGCCGGTTATCTAAGCATCAGGCCTATACGAGGGATATGACAAAAAACTTACAATTTTAAACAACTTCTACTTATTTCTGAGGATCCAACTTCTCCCAAAATTTGAAGTCTGTAGCTAAAGCTGTTCACAAGATATGAGGGGCCAAAAATTTTGCAAAAATTGTGTTTTTTTACCGTTTTCAGATTGAAAATATACCTCATAAAACTCAAATATAGGGCTTTTTCCGATCGTAGGGACTGTAGCTTCGTAACAGGTAGGGCTTCTTCAATGAAATCATTTTTTTTGCAATACTATCTGTAATTAAAATTTCTTCTCCTATTTCAAACAATGTAATACTTTTTGTAAACAAACGGACAAACGGACGAACAGAGTGAAACTATTAAGCACATTTTTTCGAAATTATTTGAAAATGTGCTAAAAATGAATAGGCATCCAAAAAGCGTTTGAAATTTTTTTTTATTATAGAAAAAGAAGAGATTGAGTAAAAGATGAAAAAATAAATATATAGGGAGCTATGTATGTATTAGAGTAACTATTTATTGAACGTGCATTATTACAAAGGAAATACAAATGTGGTAAAATATTTTTTCAGTTATGAGAGGCAAGGAAAATCTAAAAGTTATGGAAGTTCAAAAACCAGTAATTTTAACGAATATTTATGCAACAAATATTATTTTTCATCTAGGCACATTTCATAGTTGTTGTCAAAGTTTTTGTAGTGTAAGTGTGAAACATTCTTTTGTTTTTGAAATGGGGGTACACCCTAAATTTGTATCTTTTAATAACTCGAGTTAGAAGATCATCCGAGGCCTGCAAAATTTATTGAAATCTAGTATAGAGATATTAGAATACTGTTATTTAATTTGTTTAATAAAGTATCAGGCAAGTCAATAGAGAGTATGAAAAAAATTGGAAGACGGGGTGAAAAAGAACCTAGAATAGCAAAACTTAAAGGCTTTAATTCTTCTTAAAATAAGATATAAGACCTATAACGAAATTCTTCGAATTACCCTTTAATACTCAACTCAATTATGAATTAAGACATATTAGGACTTATTGCATTCGGCTTTATTTCCGCCTGCCAGAAAAGGATATTTTAAACTTAAAGTTATACACATATTTGCAGTCATATAACTTTACTTTATTCATTTATTCTGAACTGAAGTTTTTCCAGTCCCTATATCTTAATAATAAATTACTATTTTGTTGTATTTCATTCACGTTTGAAGTCGAGATCAGTTAATATTAAACACTGAAAAGTTTATCTGAAATACTTACTCACTTTTAATTAACAATGAGTTAGAAATTATAATCAAATTCTTGGTAGCAGAAAGTTTCAGACCATGATTTACTATCCGTAGAAATTTGGATTTAGGTATAGGAATAATTTTTTTCTGAAGAACAATTTCTAACCAATGGCGTAGTAGTAAGGATGTCGCCTTTCATGTATAAAATCTCGTGTTCAAACTCCGGTAATATCGAATTTATTAAAAAATGTCGTAAAATTGTATAATTATATCGTAATAGTTTATATCGAATATAAAGTAAGATTTAATAAATAATACTTATATATAAATAACTCTTGTGTAGTATAATAGATGGCGTACAAAATTAACATTTGTGTATTCAAAATCCTATACAATAGCTACAGTCGAGCAATCAACGGCTTGGTGATCATAACGATTTAAGAAACTGAAGCCTTGTCTGAATAGACTTGGTGAATGCCCTATAATCCTTAAAAGGAGCGAAAACGGAATAAAAAACAAAAAGATAGATGAAAAATAGATTTTAATGGAAAGTTCGCTCATCCTTCTTAAAAAAATTTTAAAAACGTATTATCTTTAAAATGTTTCAATTAAAATTTAAATAAAACTAAAGAGTATCTATCTATATCTGATGTTATTCAACTTTAACCTCAAAAAAAAATTTTAAAATAATAAATTTCGAAAATGTTAAAATGTACGAACACATACACATTTTCTTATAATTTATATTATTATTAATTAAAATATCTCTTATATAAGATTATTTGCAGTAAAAGGCTTGTTTTTTTAATTAGACCTTTTTTTTACCCTAAACGTATTATATGTAATAAAATTTGAAACTTTTTTAAACTATTGTTATCGGGTTATTGCCCTCAGCCATGTACACACATACAAAAGTTTTAATAGAAAAATTTTAAGAAAAGTGCTAAAAGATAAATTGGTTTTGTAATTAATATTTTGTATTATGCAATATGTGTACAAGGAAAAAAGAACCTATATGGTAGGTTTAACTTATTGAACCTTGAACCTATCGATTGAACTTCTAATATAAAAAATCAGAACAAATCTATTAATGTAATATATTTTAATATATTTCATGCTTCCTTTTTACATAAAATATGTAAAAAGCAATATATACATATATATATATATATTTTATATACATACATACTAAAATATACAAATAATACATGCAATAAATATGAAAAATTGAAAACGTGTTATATTATTTTAGGAAAAACAAAAAAAAAAAAATTCTACGAAAATTTTCCAAAGTCATATTAAATATCGGAAAACAAAATAAGGACAATGACATAACAGTAAAAATTTAAATACATAATATTATTATATAAATGTTACTTTCATATTTAACATGGTTGTTTTTCAAAATTATTTTTTTTTTTTTTTGCAAAAAATATTTTTTGCGTGTGTTTTCAAATTAAATGTTTTAATAATATATTATAATGTACCAGATTTTTAGGAATTGTAATATACCTTTAGTTATTAAAAACTTTTAGATAGTCTGTCCCAACTTTATTTCGTCTTCGGAATGAAATTCAATTAAAAAAGTACATAAGGAAAACCGATAATTTATAATGACATTTCTAATAATTTTTACAGTTACGCGAGCAGGTTTTATTTGACTTTTCCAATCGTTTAACACACCTATCCAATCAAATTCGAGATACCAAAATATCAGTTGGCATTTGATTACTTCACAATAAATATGAAATTTTTCATGTATTTGATACTCATAATAAGGTTAATAAAAATTTTTTAAAGCTATCAGAAATTGTGATAAATGGCCCATAATTAGAAACTAATGACCAACATTTCTGTAAAATAACTAATTTTTCAGAAACTACATGTTTTGACTTTATTTCGGCCTTTAATACAAAGTCAGAGCTGGTTCGATCTTAAAATACTCCGATTTAAAGTTTTTCTCAAGAAGGAAAAAGGATAATCAAAAAAAAAGGGATAGCCATAATGGGAGTCTATTTATTTATTTATTTATTTATTCGAATATTACGCATAACAATAACTACGCAATATTGGTAAAGCCCTCAGCTGCCAGGGCCATTGTGGGCTGATTCTAATTAATTTTTCAATTTTTTATATCTTATGTAAATTTAAATCTTCAAACTATTTTTATAATTATTTTAATTAAACAATGTGCTTATTTACAGTTACTTACATTTCATTATTATTACTTACTTATTTAAAATTTTGAAAATACTTTTTTGATTTTTTAACTAATACTTATGTATAATTTAATTTAAACAATGGGAGTTTAAATAACTTGTCACAAACTGTTAACATAGGAAAATATTTTGCATATTTTTAGGATGACTTGTCAACTTTGTTCATTAAAATTGGAAAAGTATAATTTATATGTCGAAAACGTATTAAAGTGGCTTTAACAAAAAGCTTAACTGTTTCATGGATAAATTATTAAGCAAAACTTATTCAAACTTTTAAATGAAGAGTATAGAACATATTATTCATATTTCATTTAATGACTTTCATATTTCTCCCTCTAGTAACTTTTCTTCAGTTATTTGAAAAATTGCAACCAAAGGATTTTAGCCCATATTTACTCATTTAAATAATCATGTACACTATTCAAGGCTTAAAATTAATTTCAAAATAGCTCAAAACTAAATAATAAAATACCGTTACCATAGCAACGACAGATTTATTAATATATCAACATATTTCCTAAGTATTTTAGAAAATAATAAATATTACTGAAAGTAAGGTTAGGTTTTTTATTTTAATTTCTGTGTATTCAATTTTTAATAAAAATAAAATTTGAGGTAAGTGAACTAGAATTGAAATTAAAATTTCTTTTGAAAATTTTAATTTCAATGAATAGTAACAAAACCAGTCAAAAATATTATATAACTTATTTTTATTTTTTTTAAATTGCGAATTATTTAACATTTTACAATCTCAACCAATACATTGAGGAACGAATTCGAACATAATCAGGCAAATTTTCAATAGATCCCACTGCAGTTACAACTGGACATCTATCATAAATATATTTATAACATGCATTTTTGACATCATTTAAATTAATTGAATCAGTTCTTGCTTTTAATTTATCAATCGAAAGTGCTTTACAATTTCTTAGACCTTGATTTGCAGCCTCTATACACATTTGCGTTTTACATCCCATTTTTGTTAGTTTATTTGTAACATAAGTTCTTTTGGCTCTTTCAAAATCTCCATCTGTTATCATTGTACACAATTTCATCCATTCATTTTGAACATAATACATCATTTTTTCGCACCGCATTGGATCACATTTAAAATAGATACCCCATAGACCAGTATCACTATAACCGATATTAAATGTTTTAAAAAAGTGACAAATATTCAGTTTACAGCTATTTCTTGCTAAATATGAAGCGTGGTGTTCTCCAAAATTTTGCGTATTATCCCAAGATCCAATAATAGCTCTGGCAATTTCAAGAGCTTCAAAATCTGGATCTTTATAACCAGGACCTTCAACAGCAATAGCAATATAAGCGTGTGGAATTGAATCATCTCGTACTCTTACTTCAGAACCGGTATAACGTGTTGAAGCTGGTTCTTTTAGAGGAATATTAGGTGGAATTTTTAAATCTCCGAAAGTAGAACATGCTAATTTTATTAGTTCTTCGTGTGAAAAACCTCCAGCTGATGCTAAAACCATATTTGTTGGAACAA
This sequence comes from Dolichopus griseipennis, assembly GCA_963082915.1. Taxonomy (NCBI): domain Eukaryota; kingdom Metazoa; phylum Arthropoda; class Insecta; order Diptera; family Dolichopodidae; genus Dolichopus; species Dolichopus griseipennis. Next base: position 61,055,325 of record OY720443.1, read on the forward strand.
AATTTTCCAATATATAATTATTAAATGCATCACTTTTGAGACATGATATATTTTTACTCGAGCCAAATGTACTAAGCCCTAATGGTGTGCCCATATATGCCACTGAATGAAGATGATCCATAACAACATGTTCCATATCATTTTCCGGAGCTTGATCAATTTCATTACAAATCTGATTGTATACGTTTGCTAAATCAGCATCAGAAATTTTTATATTTTTAACAATATCTCCTATAATTTCAACAATTTTTGGAACACTTTCTGTAAATGTTTTGGCATAAATAGCAATTTCATTTCGATTTACATATGATTCCAATATAGATCCCAATTCTGTCAATTCATTTTCTAGATCATCTTCAGAACGCGTTTCAGTTCCTTTAAAAAGTAAATGTTCTAAATAATTAGCTACACCATTATTGGCTTCAGTTTCATTTTTAGATCCGCTATCAATCCAAAGTCCAACTGTTGTAGTAGGACAATCAATATTTGCCGAAACAATTCGGAAACCATTGTCAATACAAGATATTTGAGAGTGCAACTGACGTTTTAATAAATTTATGGAATTTAAATTAATTTGAATTAATTTTTTTGAATAATTGAATAAAAATCGAGATGCCATTTGTTTATTATTACAAAATTTTTTTAATTATTTCAGTTAAATGTGGCAGTTTTAATTTAAAAACCAAAATATAAACAAATTTAAATTCTTAATTGATGTTTTTTTCAATGAAATTTTTAAATAGTTTAGTTTTTTTTTAGGTTCATTCAATATTTACAAGCTTTTACACGATATTTAGAATCTATTTATTTACAAGCAACTTGAACGTTTAAAATTAAACTTAAGGTTTTTTTAAATGACTATATTTAGACACCCTATAAATATTAATACTTCATTATTGAGCTACTTGGAAATTTTTATATTCTGTAAGTTCTTCTAATTGAGTTAAATTATGCTCTAGGTACAATTTTGTACTACCGTAGTTCGGACTCTCTCATCTTCGCAATACAAGAAAATGACCTGAGTAAACCCTAAGTTAGGATTTCCTCAAATTTATTAAAATTAACTTTGTGTGTATGTTTATACCCATATCACTGCTAGTTATTATCATCAGGCAATCGCGTAGAAAGAATTTTGACGAAAATTTCGTTCGATACTGTTTCGTATTGAATCGTTTTGTTCTCTCTTTTTTTTTTTTTTTTTTCAAATAATTTCAAATTAGTTTGTAAAAAACAATATATCGAGTAGGTTGCGTCGCATTTTTTTCGTAAATATATTTTTATTATTATAGAAAATAGGGTAAACTGTCAATATTTTTACTATTATGAAATTCTATTCTTTTGTAATTTAGTCATTATATATCTTTACATCTTTTTCAAATAAATTTTTTCTTTGTTTAGCAGTTAACTAAAGTATGTTTTATATGTATGCAATAATTATTGATAGTTATTTTTATTCTATGTAGGATTAGAAATAAAATGCCACTTTGTTGTATTGTAAAAGATGGCTGAATTAATGGAGAAGAAAGAAGTATTTTTAAATTTCCAAAAAATAGAGCACAGGCCGCAGAATGGGTAAAATTCATTCCAAATATAACTAAATATAACTCTTCGTCCGCAGTTTGTGTAAAACATTTTACTGAAAACTGTTTAAAAAAAATTCAAATGCAATGAAACGAGGTGGTTTAGTTGTTTCCACTAGATGGGTACAGAACATATTATTTCATATGAATGCTATTTTAAATAATTTAATGTTGTTAGATAAATTTAAATTTCTTGCTGATACAAATCAAAAAGGGATTATTTGCGCTCTTACCTACCATAGCATTAATTCGATAAGTTTTGATATTCCATTAGATTCCTCATGTTCATGCCTTCTATTAAAGTTTTCGTACATATTTTTTCAGTTTTGTCAAATATAGTATTATCTAATATATGTAGAATAGAAAATAATAAACTGTATGAAAAAAAAATATTGGGCAGCTCTTTTAAAATTCAAAAATTTAAATAATTTTGTTTTTAATTTTTATACTAGTTTATATTTGACGTTTTCTTACTTTAATTTTAATTTTAAGAAATATTTATTTGTTGTTTTATATGAATTATTATTTTTTTTAAGAAAATGCTTTTATTAATGAATTAAAAAAAAATCATTTTGTTTCCTTTTATTGAAATGTATTTTTTTTTATTTTTTCATTTAATAAGAAAGCCTTTGTTTTTTGTTGGAAAAATGTTTTTTATTTCAAAATTATTTTTTTTTTAAAAATGATTTGCACCATGATTGCCACGCTTACCTTATTAAAAATTGTTCTAAACTAATTCAGAAAATAAAAAATTTATATACGATATTTATTTTTATTTTAGTATGCGTTAGCATGTCAATGAAGGTTGTTCCACGTTAGTTATTCTGATGAAGGGTTTTTTTTAAACCCTAATTTATGAATGAAAAGTATACATTGCACTATATTTTTCTTTTACAGCTGTTAGATAAAATTCCAAAATTTATTATTTTATAAAAATTTTTTAATTTTTCTAACGAGAAGTATATCAAAACATAGAAGGACGGTGAAAAATTAAAATTTTTCATACAAAATTTAAAAAATTGGTGCTTATTTAAAATAAAATTGAGAATTTCTCTCTCTACGCGATTGCCTGATACAATAACCAGCAGTGCCCATATGATTTTGAGTATATTATATATATATAGGTAGGTATACTTAATTTGCCATTAAGTTTGTGATGCAGAGAAGATGGGGGATAGATATAGACTCAATGTTATGAATCGGGTCAGAATCGAAAAGTAAATCGATTTAGCTATGCATCTCCATCCGTCCGTCCCAACGATAACCCAAAAAATAAAGGAGCTAGGATTTTGAGATTTTCACAAATTCGTTTTTACATAATAGCCGTTATCGCTATTCAAATCCAGCCATTTTGATCCACGGGTTCGAGTACCTGCCATACAATTTCTTTTTTTATAAGAACCTTACTCTGCACCTGTTTATAGCCAAAGTTTTTGCAAAATTTGGTTGGTCCACTGCAGTTGGTTCGAGTAGGTGTCACACAATTGCTTACTTTATATGAGAACCTTGTTGTGTATTTAAAATTTTGCCAAAACTAATTAACCGGATGATATAAGATTTATATTACGGTCATACGTATATCCCTAAGTTGACACAGTCTACTCTACCACACTTTTCCTTGTTTTTTTTAATATAACAAGGACCTACGAAACCTTTACGATTAGGAAAATAGATTATACTTCAAGTTTTTGATTATAACAACTATAATTTCTAATATAGGATCTAGATTTTCAATTCCGGTATTTTCTATAAGTCATTAAGTGAGTTCTTCTTCTTCACACGGGATTGGTAATTAAGTTTAAAAGTTTTTCGAATTTATTTAAAATTTAAAGTAAAAATTCATAAGAAACTTATTTTAGAATTTAAAAGTCCCAAATGGTACTTTTACCAATCGAATATTCCCATTTTTAATACAAAAAAATTTTGAAAATATGAAATTAAATTTCAATAGGAATCGAAAAATATATTTTAATATAAGAATAAGTTTTCCTTGATATTATAAATTATTGATTATTTTCTAAATTGCATTTAAATATAGCAAGCCTTGAAGTAAAATTATATAAATGAAAATTGAGAAATCTAAAAAATTTTTTTAATAATTTTATTTCAAATATTCAAATTCAAATAAATAAATAAATTTATAATATTAGTTATCACAAATATTTGCTCAATAAAATTTTAATATCTTATATTGTTAATATACATATATAAATATTGTACTTTAAAAGTACAAATTCATGAAAATTCTTTTTTATTTAAAATCTATAAGATATAAGTAAGCTCATGTTATTATATAATATTTTAAATACTATCTATTTTAAAAGAAAATTATATTTTATTCATATTTTAAATAGAATTATTTCTCTTCAATAATAAATGGAAGTAAGTAGATTTGTTTAATAATAAAGTAGTATAACATAATATTATTTATTATTAAATAATCATTCAATTGTTGTAAATAGAACTCAATATTCATAGTATTTTAAAAAATTTATAATATTTAGTTATTTTATCGTAAGAAGTTCTTAAAAATTATTATATAATCATATGATAATATGTTCAAGTAAAATACAATCACTATAATTTGAAATATTTGACTTTTCGAAGAAGCTCTCTTCAGATTCTATCTTTGGCGTCAAAGATGTCCCTATTTAAAAATGATCTGACTTATTATTTCCTAATTTATACAGATCTGCCGCATAACATATTTTGTAAAGCAATCCTTTTTGGCTGATGGATATTTAAAATTTCCTATTTAATCTCAAAATGGATCCCTGTTATAAGTTCGAACTTTTTTAATTTTCGAAAATGCTTTCTTCAGATTTTATCTTTGGCGTCAAACATGCTCCTATTTAGAAATTATCTATCGCCTAATTTACTAACAAGCCTGCCCAATATGATATTTTGTGGCAAAAAGTTGATTTTGACTGATGGATATTAAAATGTCATATTTGACTTCAAAATGGCTTCCTGTCATAAGTTCAAACAACAAAAGTGCTTAATTGATAACTTCATGATATAAGTTAGAAAAAGGGTAAGACAACATAAGTTCGATTAAGTTGAACTTTCGAATTTAAGTTGTTTTTAATTTTAATATTTTTGTCGAACTACATGACAGAAGTTCGAAATTAAATTTAAATTTAAATTACGTCAATTTTTAATACTTTTGATATTGTAATTTAAGTGAAAATAGAATTTTCAACAGGTTTTCTGATATAGAAAGATGTAATGACTAAGCACTTTTCCTTTATCGGAAAAGTTTGTTTTGAAAATTCTTTAAATCTCAAATTAGGTTTTGGTGTAGCAGATAATAAATTAAATTAGAAAGTACTTATCACTTATATTCGATAAAATAATTTAAATTAAAATTGACATAAGTTCGAAAAAAAAATTTCGTTGAACATCTTTCATTTTTTGTGTATTGAACTATGCCGTTAGAATTATTGAACTATGCCGTGGGAATTTATGAACTCCCGAAAACATTTGCCATACTATACCCATTTACTGGAGTATTCTTAGTATTCATTAAAAATTAAGTTAGGAAAATTATGAAATGTGTTCCAGTTCAATTTTTTCTAACTTAGTTCTCTAATGAAAGCCATATGACTTATAAATTCTGACTAGCACATGCCAACAGCTGCGCGAGGCGTAAAGACCGACTAAGAAGTGACAGAAATATGAAGGCCGTGCGTGGCCGAAGCTGTCGAGGGCACGGCTGATCATATAGCAACTTTGATTATTTAGATGATAATTGATAAATATTATTTATTTTATTTAATCAACCATCTTAAATTTAAAAAATTTTACATATTTAATTGTCTAGCAAATTTTGTTCTATATTTAATTATCAACAGTAAGAGCTAGCTTCCATTTTCATAAAGACTTATTTATATTCGAAAAATGAAGGAATTTGGGATGAAAAATATTTATCTCAGAAAGTATTCATTGCGACAATAAAAAATGGTATTTTATTTTAAGACTTTCTAATAAATACTTATAAAATTTCTAAAACAGTCATGTGACAACAACAGTGACAAATATAATTGTAGGCATTTTTGATGAGCTCTTATAACTCACACTTAAAGGAAAACTTACAAAATAATTAAAGCAACTTTGCTATCAACATAATTAACAAGAATTATTATAAAGAACGAAATTTATATCTCTTATGGTATTTCAATTGTAGTGCTCGAGTTCTTTATTAGAGTTTTCTATTTTCTTACTATAACAATATCAATCAGTTCAAGTACAATTCTAGACATATCTAATACTTTTTAATATTTAAAGTAACTTTCAGAAGATTGAAAAAAAAAATCTCATTGAGATTATGTTGCGGGAAATCCCCCTTTTTGATTTTTAACAAATAGGAAATTCAAATTAAAAGATCGTTAGAGTCTATATTATCTGATTTATATTATTTTAAACAAGTAATTCTTTCCCCCAACCAAATTACAAAATTTTATTTTGATTTTCCAAGAAAACATATACTATTTCCTTAAAATATCCTTGTATTTATATATAAATTTGTTTTTAATATTAAAAAAAAAACAAAAATTCCAAATAACTTGTTGATAAAAGATCAACTTAAGCTTCTTCTTAACTTTGTCAATATTTAAAATATTAATTTTTTTTTATTTAAATTTTTTATTAAGTAAATTATTATGGATTTTACATAAAATTAAAATATATTTTTCCTTAAAAATTTATTAAAGAAATATAATATCTGTAAATACTTTTTTTTATCTATAGATATACACACACATAATTGTATATAAATAAAAAGGATGTAAAAATTAATTACATTCTTTAGATTTTGTCAAATATCCCTTTTTTTACAGTGAAGTCATATTTATACATAGGTACTTAATTTTTTTTTTAAATATTTTTATTAATATTTAAATTTAAGAAACACCGGTAAATGATTTTCCCAAAAGAAATTTTTGGCTATTATATATATACTCTTTGCACATTAACTTGGCCCTTTTTCATATGGAATTTGTTTATTTTCAATTCACTTTGGTTTTTTTTATTTTTCAAATTAAAATGATCGCAAGTTTTGAAATGGAATTGGCCATTTTTTCAAAAAAATGTAGGTATAGCCCCTTTATTTAAAAAGGCCACCGTATCTTGTGAATCGGAAGTTGAACTAATTTGACTTGAAAAACTTACTCCGCAATTCTATAATTGAAATCAAAAAAGGGAATTAGCTTAAGATAATAAATTTCATAAAGTGGAAACTAATTTTTGGGTGCTATGTTTTTCCTTACTTTTTTTAAATTCTACCAATTCTATGGGTGAGGGGCTATTTTTCAAACATGTTGATCAGACTACTGCATCTCAAGAAACGAGGCTAATTAAAAAAGACCAATTTAATTTCAAAATTTAGAATATAAGTCTATTTGTTTTTGAAATTTGAAAACATTGTTTTTAATATAGACAAATTTCATGTAAAAAAGGACCAAGTTCATGTAAAAAGAGTATATATATTATTATACATAATATTATTTTATATATTTATGTAATTCCTTTTACCTATATATATATAGATATTATTTGTTTCTTAAAACTTTTTTTTTAATCTTTTGATATTAAATCCCTGCATTATTTTCCTATTTTTTATTTGTATATATTATATGAGGTCCTTCCCATATCTCAAACAAAATTGAATATGGAATATAAAACCAAGTTACTTTAAATAAGATATATACCTATAAAATTTCCACATGTGTATTTTATATATAAATATATTATGTATGTTGTAAATGTCATATTCTTTAAAGGAAACATTTTTTCATAAATCATACCAAAAAATTGTTTAGAAAAAAAAAATTATAAAAATAATGAATAAGAAAATCATAATGAGTGATTTTTGAATGTTATTCACATATGATAAAACAAGATAACAATAAAATTAAAAAAGAAAAATAACTAAATACTGTTATTTATTTGTTTTCTTTTATTTGTTTTTTTTTTTCAAATTCTAAAATAAGTACATTTCTTTATAATGTTTTAGAAGTTGTGGAAATATTAAGCTATACGTATACTTCCAATATTTCTAATGGGTTTGTAATAAAACGAATCCGATAACCAAGTTTGCGATTCAAAGGAAAGATCGCTCTCACATGGAATTGGTCTTTCCATCTAATTTTCTAGACCTCTGTAGGTAGATTATTATAGCTCAATTTATTTGGTTGAGTACGAATTTTGATCCCTTAAAAAATTTTAAAAAAATTAGTCAGCTTCAAAACTAACGTAAATAATAATGTATATGACATTATAGTGTTAAAAGTACTTTCAAATCCAGTACTTTTTTTCCAACTGGCCTGTTACCTTAGATACATATTGAAATAGAAGAGATGGTATTCATCACATTACCTATTATGTCCTCATTATTAATATTGATTGACTATCTCAATTAATATATGAGATAGGACTACAAAGCTTATAGCATGTGAGAAGCTCAGTTTTAAACCGTACAATTTCCATATAAAACAATTTTCTCAGTATTAAAGAAAGTTTGAGATGCCTTTAAATATTAACAAGATCCCAAAAAGAAAAGTAAAAATATTTTTAGTATAGAAACCCTACACCCTACTTTAAGTTTTTGAATCACAAAATCATAAAAAAAAAGATAGAATTTTTAATATCCTGCTAAAATTGATCATAAAGTCAATTTGTTAGAATATGAACATAGTACGTTTTGAATCGGAGCTGTTCATGTACCACCGTCTAAGATTTTCAATAGAAAATTCTATATATTAAAAATATTATATAATTTTGTATTTAAATTACAGGTATTTCTGATGTATCTGTGAGTTGTATTATTCAATTGAATAATTAATTTTAATTTTGACAATCATCAATTAAGAACTAATTTTGAAAGTAATCAATTATAACATGACATATTATAAATTACGACAAAGCTGTTCGGTAAGATAATTATAAATTTTAATAGTGAGCTTGCATTTAACTTTAGAGAACATATTTGAAGGACAGTCTCACAGTCTCTGAATAGGTTTCTACAAAAGTCCAATTTTCAAATTTATTTGACAGATTGTACTTTAAGTGATTATTAATTCTGTCTTATTTGTTAGTAAATAAGTAGGTACTTGGAAATCAAAAAAAATATATAAGCCTAACTTTAATGCTTTTAACGTATTCCCCTCTTTCTCTACACAACAGTATATTTCCCAATAATTCTTTAAAGCTTTAACTTCCTTTCAGGCTTCAAATTATAGGTAGGACATTAAAAAAACTTCAATTGTAAAAACTATCAAATACTTACGTTCCAAATGTTATGTTTCTAACTGTTAAGTCGTAAAAAAATGCGAAAATCAAAAAACATAAAATACAATAAAATAAAAGTTATAACAAAATATTTTTTTTTCGCATAATAAAAAAAATGTATTATACAGGATGTACAATAAAGCTTTTGGAATATCATCATCATCAGTAGCGCTACAGTCCTGTGTGGACCTTGGCTTCCTTCACAATTCTTCTCCAGATATCTCTCACAGCATCTCTCCAATTTCTGACTTCGATTGTGTTTAAGTCTTCATTCACATCGTCCAACCATCTTTTCCGTGGTCGCCCTCTAGCCCTTGTACCACTCAGTTGCCCATTTAATAATTTTTTTTGTATACGGTTGTCGTCCATTCTTTGTACATGGCCTATCCATCTAATTCTTTGCGATTTTATAAATTTTACAATGTCCGCATTATTAATTATATCATTCAGTTCTGCATTTGTTCTAATTCTATAATTATTTTCGTCTATTCTGATAGGTCCATAGATTTTTCTCAATATTTTTCTTTTGGAATATATCAATTGGTTAATCATCATGTCTGACATGATGTCTTAGATTAATAAAAATTAGTCAAAGACATTTTCACAGTTCTATTCCGAATACCGATCGAACATATAGGGAATTAAAAAAAATGTGATATGTGGCTCTATCAAAATTTGCCGAACTTTTTTTGATTATAACGGTAAATTTAATTTATTCAATAAATCAACACACAATGAGTAAAATTATGAAAATATATAAATAATCGCAACGTTAGGGCTATTATGATTGCAATTGTTTATAGAATGCAAAGCAATTTAATTTAATATAATCTCTTCAATTGTCACAATTCCCAGAATAATTCTACAAAATTTAGGATTCCAGCCATAATTAAATCCATTTAATTAATAAGGAATTCTAGAATTTCTAGAAATACAAACCTATTTCATTCTATTAGACTATGCAATTTTTACGTAATACCTACTAGGCATCTGCACAAATATATTCAAAAACGCTTTCAAAACATTCTATAATAATTAAAACTTTTTATATTTTGTCTTGAAAGCTTTCAAACCAAATGCATACATTACAAACTGATTATAGAATAGAGTAAATGAAATACAAAATTATTGTAGAATACAATGAATATGTATTTGTTTAATTTTGTGTACACGAAAATACTCTATTATAGTATTTGTATTTATATACCTAGTACACCAAATACAACAAAAACGAGGAAGAGTGTGGTAGAGTATACTGGAATACCCGCATGACCGTAACATATACATTATATCATGCGGTTATTTACTTTTGGCAAAATTTAAAATATTTAGCTTTATTAGGTGTAGAGTAATGCTTATGTAAAAGAAGGAGTTGTATGGCAGCTACTCGAACCCTTTGCAGTAGACCAACCAAATTTTGCAGTAACTTTGGCCATTACACTAAACTATTTTTGGCAAAATTTCAGACACCCACCTTCATTTGCTGTAGTTTAATGCTCATATAAAAGAAGAGTTGTATGGCAGCTACTCGAACCCTTTGCAGTAGACCAACCAAACTTTGCAGTAACTTTGGCCATTACACTAAACTATTTTTTGCAAAATTTCAGACACCCAGCTTCATTTGCTGTAGTGTAAAGCTCATATAAAAGAAGGAGTTGTATGGCAGCTACTCGAACCCTCTATAGTAGACCAACTACATTTTGCAGAAACTTTGGCCAAAAAACTAAACTACTTTTGGCAAAATTTCAAACACGCAGCTGCAATAGGTACAGAGAAATACTGATATATAAAAAGAAGTTGTATGGCAGCTACCCGAACCCATGGGCCAAAATGGCTGGATTTAAATAGCGATTCCGATTTTAGCATAAAAACGAATTTGTGAAAATTTCATAATCCTAGATCCTTTATTTTTATTGACGGACGGACGGACGGACGGACATACATCGCTAAATCGATTTATTTTTCGATTCTGATCCGATCCATACACTTTAGTCTATATCTACCCCCCTCCTTCTCTGCGTCACAAACGTAATGGCAAATTTATTATGCCCTTTGACTATTATAGTCATACGGGTATAAAAACTTTAATTTGTAGTATGTTTATCCAGTATGTACTATATCAATATTTAATATGTTGCTTTTTTATCGTCTTCTTTTTCTTCTTTTTCTCATATTTGGTGTATTTTAAAAGATTTAGAAGAATTCAAATTTGATTTTCAGAACATCAAAGTATTTGAGCCAAGCTTTTCATTATTCTTATTTGAAGTACAACGAATAGAATAAATATAGTTAAGTTGTAGTTTTAGTATATACCATATTTAAAGCTTTTAGAACGAATGTGTAGAATTAAAATACAGTATTTGAATAAATTCGATAATTTTTATAAAGAAATATATTTGTGCAGATTTCTAATACCTACATATTTCATATACCATGAGACATCCTGTATTTGCATAGAAAACATTAATAAAAAAATACAACTTTCAACAAAATTAAAGAATAATAGATGGAGCATTATAAGTAGGATAGAAGAATTTATCAAAATAATAATTATTCCAAAGAATAAAATTTGATTTATAATTCTAAAAAAGTGAAATTAATTTATTTAAAGTAATTTTTTTTCAAATTCTTGTATTGTTGTTGTTGTTATTATTTTTTATCTATTAAAGGATTTACATGAATGAAAAATATGAAAGAATTTTTGTAAGTAATATAAATAACAATATTAAATAAAACGCACATTTATATACATACATATATATAATATATATATACATATACATAAGGATATAAATAAATAATGTATTAAAAAGAAAAAAGTATTCTTTTATCCCTGAATCACTTATTTAATAATATGTGTGTAGGCATTTTTTTAATAAATAAATTTTTATTATAATATAAGGATTTTTAATTTAATGTACTGTAAGGTATAAATTTTATTTAAAATGTACCTATGTATGTATTTATATATGTATGTATAAAACCTTATTTTAATGTAAAAGTTTACAATACTGTAATTTTAACAGATTTAACACTAAAGATTAAATATTATAATAAAAAATAATATAAAATATATACATATATATTATAGATTATAACTTTGACTTAAATTTATTTTGTTTTTCTTTTTGTTTTTCTGAAAAAAAAAAAAGTTTTCATTTTTCCATTTTCCCCACTATTGAAGAAAAAAAAAATTTTTTTTTAATATTTTTCTTAAATTTTGTAAAGATAAATTATAAATAATATTTTTAGTAAATTAAAATTAAAAGGCATTATAAAAGTTTCATGGAAATGTGGAAAATTGAAAATAATTTTTATGTAGAACTTTTTTTATGTTGTAAAACTGTAAACTGTTTAAGAAGTAAAAAATATAAATTTCAATTACTACATAATATTATAATGAATTATTATTTATAATACTATGTAAAAAGTAGGGTTATACTCGTATAATTTAAAAGTAAATTTAATGTTTTGAATAAAGTACTTAAAAAGTGTATTAAAAATTTGTAAGTTAAATGAATAATATTATAATTTTTAATATATTGATATTGTATAGCTTCAAATAAAATTGTATCTATATGATCAAATTGTTTTATTAAAAAAATTTGTGATATATTTATAAATTTATTTTAATTTATTTATTTATTTGTTTATTAAGAGTCCTAGGACAATGTAGTAAATATTGCCTGATATTATAATAAGCCTTTGTCTATTTGAAAGATTTGAACTTGGGCTTCTTAAATTAAATAATTTCTATTTATTTAAATATTACCAAACTAGCTGTTGACCCGTCACAGAATGACGGAAGGTCAATTAAAAGAAGAACTTTTTCTAATTAAAAACTATTTCTAATTTCATTATGTACATTATGTTAAAAGTATGTTAAATAAAATTGCAACCACTATATTTTATATAACGCATATGATGCTTCGATTCTAGTAATAGATACAAAAAAAATAAATAAATGACTCATATAATTTCTTTTTGTATCTTAAAAACTTGAAGATGAATAAGTTAGTTAGTCTACTTTGTATATGCTTCGTATTTTATAAAATGTTGGGGTCGTTAGTTTAAATCCCCTATAATTTTTTTTAATTTAAAATAATATTTTTTTTATTTAAGTGCGTATTTGCTTAAATTAAATAAATTAAAAGATTTTAAATTTTTATATAGGTTTATTTTGTTTCAATAACGATATATTTCTCCATTTATTAATGTTTTTATATATATTTTTAAAAAATGTTGCTATACATTCTATATTGTTTCCTTTGTTTAGATTCAAATCAAAATACTTGTTTGTTGCTAGCATTCTATAATGTACCTACTCAACCTTGCTAAATAATGTACCTATTATTTATATTTGTATAAAATTGTATTAAATAAATGTTAATTTTTTAATTGAATTTTGCATTACATTATCAAATGCAAATTATAAATTTTATTTGGAATTTTTTTAATATACCTAATTTACTTTTAAAAATAATTATTTAGTTTGGCTTCTATGGTGCATTGAGCTCAGGTATACCCGAAGCCACTTGCCCAAACTTAACACCATTTTCTTCCATTTTTAACTTTTTTCAAATAGTAAAATATTTAAAAGATTATGAGGGAAACATTAAGGGATCGGGGATATATGAGGGAGAGTTAAGAGTAAGATGTGGGAGAGATGAGGGAAACTTTGAAATTACTTTGACACATTGCTTGGTTTAAGAAAAGCAAGCAATGCATCAAAGCGAATAATTAACTTACTACACAAATATTCATGTGAAGCATAGTATTCTTAATTTTTATTTAGGGCCTTACCTAATCAAAAGCGTACGACGTATGACGTATAATGACGTATAATATTTTTTGGCCTGCTTATGATAATTTTGGATATTTTATTTTCTAAAATAAAACACATCCAAAAAAACACATTTAATTGAATGCGTTTGTTACACCTCATTCTAGACAAATATATTAATAATAATAATAATAATAATTAATTATTTTTTTTATATTATAGCTATATTTTTATATTTTAAATTATACTAGGTCACCATGGCATGGCGATTTGCAAAGAAAAATAATTTTTTAATAAATTTTTTTATTTAATTAAATATTATATGAAATTAACGAAAGTTGAACTGGGACCGCCTCTGCAGTTAGTAAGCCGAACGATTACCCACTATACCAATGAGGCCTTGTTATTTTCTTTTTAGTCTAAAGTAATTTTAAAACCTAATTTGTAATGTAAGGTAATTTTTTGAAGATCATGATTTTGGAGTTCTTATGTATAATCACTATACTCGTATTTAAGCTAAAACCAATTACCAACCGATCTTCATATTTATATATTCATTACGAATGCACGCCATTCTTAAAAAATTTTTAAATTTCTATTTTCAGCCATGTTAACTTAATATGTAAATACTAATTATTTATCATCCTTTCATGAATTACAAGGTGGAAGCCGATACTAGGTTGAATAATTCGAGTTGGTTTATGTATATAATATTCTATATTATTATGGCAATTTTATTTTGCTGCGTTCACTATGGAAACATATCCGTTCCAGACACCCAAACGTGAAAGAAATTCTCATTAACAATTTTTCTAAATTGTTTTACGGAAATCTGTTGGTACTGTGTAAACAAAAATAGTGCTGCCGCGTGATTGTTTTTTAAAATAAAGTTTTTTAAACATTTTTCAGCCTTTTTTTTTTTTGTTTTTAAACAAGTTTTTTGTATAGAAAGTAAAAATAACAAGTGAGGGGAAAAAACCAAGGGTTTTTAAAAAGCACATTTTCAAAATTATATACGGTTTTTTACTGAGTATTTTATCATTCATTTTAATAAAAATATATATTATGATAATATTATAATTTTGTTATTTCATTAATAATTAATTATATGACTAATAGTGAAATACTTAGAATATAACCCCAATGCACTCAAGAAAACCTGTTAATAAGTGCAAAATATAATGGAGCTTCAATGTTAACGTTTAGTTTTTGAAAAACTTACACTCGTGAATAATTTACTGTTTTATAAGAACATAAAAGTTTTAATTTTGAAGACCTAGTAGCCCTTCAATGGGGAAGGTTCCCAAATTTTTGCTTAGCAAACTTATGATGGATCTGCTCACCACCTCCTGCTGTCTTCACCCATTTTTTTCCTGTTCTACGAAATCAATTTCGAACTACAACAAAATTTGGAAGTTTACCTAGAATATTATTATCTAACCAAAAATGGTTAAGACTAAGAAACAATTTCTTCAATTTAAAGAGACCCTTTCAAATTTAAGAAAAACCTTTAACGTATGTTGAAATATAATGCTGCAGCTGCAAATTTTGCATATTTGTAAAAAAAACTTTGAACAGGTGTTAAAGTTACAGGTGGTTGAAAATAGCAAAATTTCAATTTTCGAGCCCTTATAGCTCCTAAACAGGGGGCGTGACAAAAAAATTTTGTTAACCGACTCCTACTAATTTCTGAAGTGCTAACTTCTCCCAAAATCAAAGCCCCAGCTGGAACCGTTTAGAAGATATGTGGGGCCAAAAATTTTGCAAAAATTGGGTTTTGCATAATGGTAAATTTTAGTACCCTATGGCAACCCCTTACATTTTAGTGATATATTTTTGTGAAGCCTATAAAACCATCTATCTTTTGCCGTTTTCAAATTGAAAATACACTTAACAAAACTCTTGTTATAACAATTTAAAAATAGGGCTTTTCAAACTTTGGGGGGCTATAGCTCCGTAAGGGGTGGAGGTACAGAAAAAAATTCTTCTACGAAATTAATTTTTTTGTAATATCTATCCGTGGTTAAAATTTCTTTACTCTATTTCAAACGGTGTAAAAGTTTTTGTAAACATACGGACGGACGGACGGACGGACAAAGTCAAAATTAAGAAAAACTTTTGACACGTATTGAAACTTTCGTTTTGGACCTTTCAATTTTGTATACAAATAAAAAAAAATTTTGACAGGTATTCAAGTTATAGGTGTTTAAAAGCTAAATTTTTAGCAAAATTTCAATTTTCGACCCCTTACAGCTCCTAAAGAGAGGGCGTGACAAAAAAATTTTTTTAACTGACTCTTACTTATTTCTAAGGATCTAACTTCTCCCAAAATTTCAAGTTCCTAGATCTATCCGTTCTGAAGTTATGAGGGACAAAAAATTTTGTAAAATTTAGTTTTGAATAACGGTAAATTTTAATACCGTATGGTAACCCTATACAATTGGTTTTTAAAAATTTGTAAAGCTTATAAGAGCAGCTGTCTGTTAACGTTTTTAGGTTGGAAATATACCTTATAGAACTCTAATTATAACTGTTTAAATATAGGGCTTTTTTCGACTTTGTGGAGCTGTAGCTCCGTAACGGGTGAGGCTACAAAAAAAAGTTTTAACATTAAATTATTTTTATTGCAATACCTACCCATTTTTGATATTTTTAAGTCAGCCGTAGGTAAAAAGGGACGGACGGACGGACAGAGTGAAGCTATATAGGCACATTTTTACAAAATTTTTTGAAAATGTGCTAAAAAGTCTTAAAAAAGATTAAGAAGATAGATTGCTTAAATTACATTTTTTTAAATTAATCATATCATACCAGATTTAATTTTCCATTAATTAATTATCATACCAGATTTAATTTTCCATTAATTTATTTAAATAATTATATTATTTTATTATCAAAAAAATAAATTCTATATATTTAGCTTATTAATTTGCATTTTCGAAAATTTATGATGAATTTATGCAATTTATTAATTTGCTATAATTCATGAAAAAATCTGAAGAAATGTCAATTGAATTACAAATGCCAAAGTTAGCTGTCAAATATTGTAATTCATAGAGAAGAGTCCAAAATATCATTTAATATCAAAAAAAAAGCGTTGAAATACAATGATAGTGACAGCCTTTAATTGCAAGTTATGACACTTACTAATAAATGGTATTATAATTTGATTTTAATTACAATTTCCATGTAAATTTGTATTTAAATGGAAATTTGTATCAAATTAAATTAAACTTTAATTTTTTAAAATAAGAAAAAAAATTTTTATTAAAATAATTAAAAATATTAAATATACCATTATTATTTTTTAATAGTTATTAAATTTTTTAACCAAAGTAGAAGTTATTTCATCATTTGTTCAGTCAGACCATTTCTGTAATTTTTATATAAAGGATTTTGTGAGTTTAAAGAATTTTTAGAAGTTGTCTGTGTTAAATGTTCGGTTTGTCCAACTGACTAGTCATATACGTAGAAAAAAAGAAGAAACAAATTGTACTTTGGTTTAAAAGTATGAAATTTAAGCATCAAGGAATAATATTGTAACTAGATTCAAATGCGAAGTAATTACAAATCTGAGTCCCTATTAAAAGATAAATGTAACTGAATCTTTTCTCAAGTAAATAGATTTTACATTATTAAATTTAAATTCACATTAAAAATAAATAAACATTAACAAAACAAAAATTATAAGAGGGAATACAAACAGCACAAGACCAATTACAATTGATGATACATTAGTATAAGATGTAGATAAATTCAATTACCTAGGCAGTATTATTACTAAAGAAGGCGGAACAAAAGAGGACATTAATAATAAACTAACGAAAGCCAGAGCAACATTTGGAAGAATGTTGAAAATATGGAGGTCATCCCAAATTGCAAGAAAAACCAAACTTAGAATATTCCAAGCATGTATAAAATCTGTCCTCTTATATGGTTGTGAAACTTGGCTAGTTAATAAGAAAGAAACATATAAACTACAAGTATTTGTGAACAAGTGCCTCCGAATTATATGCAGAATATACTGGCCAAAAAGAATACGAAATGAAGATCTATGGGAAGCTACCGATCAAGAACCTATCGAAATAGAAATTAAGAAACGAAAATATAGGTGGATAGGTTACATTCCCCCGACTGCATAGCCAGGCAAGTCCTGGAATGGAACCCTCAAGCAAAGAGAAATGTTGGTAGACCTAGAAATACATGGCGTATAACAGTAGAGCGAGAAATAAAAGAACTAAATAGTTTTTAAATAGTTTTATTTAGTTCTGTTATTTCTCGCTCTACTGTTCTACGCCATGTATTTCTAGGTCTACCAACATTTCTCTTTATGGTCTCAAATGAAAGTCATAGCACTAAATAGAAACAGATGGAAAGGCTTTGTGGAAACCATATGCTCCCAAAGGGAGTAGAAAGGAAAAAAAAAAAAATTTAAACTATCAGTGCTTCAAATTATTGAAATCAAATGAGATAATTATTGTCTTATCCACTTAATAAATGTATTAAAATGCGTAAAAGTTACACTCAACTTGAATAAATAACTGATTTTAATCCAAAATAGTTCTAATAATAACTAAAATAAATATTGTTCTAATAATAATTAAAATAAAATATTGTTCATAAAGTTAATCCCTCTAAAAACTCTCGAATTCTAAAATGATCAACTAAAAACAAAAGTTAAGCTTTATTTATATTCATTTTTTCTCTACTCTTAATACAAATATTTTACTACTTTAATTTTAATTTTCTATACATGTATTTTGCAGTCTTTTAGGATTAAAGATTATCCACTGTTTTTTATAAAATATAAATTCATAACTTCAATATTAAAAATATTTAAATATAAAAAATGCATTTACATGTTCGTATAAGTTCATTAAAATAAAAAACATTCAATTTTGTTTCAAAATTCAAAATGAAATAAACATGAAAAAATTGCATAAAAACATTAAAATTGTAAAAAATGAACAGAAATAATAATAAAAGAATTAAATAAAAAAAAAAAATATAGTTAAGGAAAAATAAAATTAAATGCAGCGTGGGGAAATTTAAAACTTTCCGGTTTTAATTTTTTTTCCTTATTCACAGAAATATTATTGAATTTCATAGTTTTACAAAAAAAAAAAACCCGGTTGGTTTTTCATCTTATTAAAATATTCTCCAACTTGTTTTTCAAAAAAATTTTTTTTATGATGTTTTTTTTTCAAAATTTTTTTGAGTGTGTAATAGAATTTATTCCCATGCCCATCCCTTCCATCCTACTCTTCTAGCAATGTAACTTTAAATTAAATGAGAACTTTACAATTCGAAATAAAAACACAAAACCAGAGAAACAAAACAATACAGAGATCTAAACAATACAGAGAATTTTTTTATTGTTTTTATTTTTGTTTTTTGCATTAATGTTTGTGTTACAAGGGCATGTTTTTAAAATAACAAAAACAAAAGGAATAAATAAATAAATTTACTATAGCACTACAGGGTACCGACTTTATGGAATATTTGAATGCCGCCTTGACACAAAACTTGTATTTGATCAAGAATTTTAATTTGATCTAAATTATTTTTTGAAATTTTTATTCTCAAACTTCTATTCTCAAATCATTCAACCCCATCATTTAACCTGATTCATAAAGTACAAGATGATTCAAATATTATCAGAACTCTTATATTAGTGTTAGCAAGTACATTTTGGGTTCTCTAAAATTTTCAATCTCAAACCCCTTCATCTTTAAGATAATTTTTAAAACAGATAGGGCAGTTATTATTTATCTGCTCACATTCTACCTTTACTTATCCTAATATAAGGAGAAAAGATTTCAGAGATATTTCAAAAAAGTATTCAATAAAGTATTCAATACTTAATTACCAAAGAAATATAAGTACTTTTTTTAAAAAATGAAATTTAAAATAAAACTAAATAAATTAATTAATCAAAATGAAAGTGTGAAAATCAAATTACTTGATATTTTAAAAATACTTACTTTTAATTATTTTGATAATTTAGTGTTTTAAAGAATTTAATATTTTAAAGTAATTGATTATCAACAATGATTACAAAAGAAATTTTTAAGTATCAAAACTAATTACAAAAGTAATTGAATTTCAAATTCATAATTACTTTCTAGGAATTATCAAAATTAAATTTTATTCTTTTAACTGGTATTTGAATTCTTAAAGTACCATTACAAACGTTTTTCAATGGTAATTACTAATTACTTATTAGCAAGTAATGTTTACCAATTAATATGATATTGATAATTGTACTAGTACTTGATATTTACAGTCCCAGGTCTGGTAGATATATTTGTAGATATGTTTCAAATAAAACTGTTAATTATTTGTTCCACTATTCCTGATTTACAATATAGACATAGTTGTCTATACTGAATACAATGTTATAGGATAGGTACTGAATTTTATAGGTACTGTATTTGTGTTAATATAGTTATGTTACCAATTATGTTATAGTTATATTATTAAATTTTTTTGTGATATATGC
This sequence comes from Dolichopus griseipennis, assembly GCA_963082915.1. Lineage (NCBI taxonomy): Eukaryota > Metazoa > Arthropoda > Insecta > Diptera > Dolichopodidae > Dolichopus > Dolichopus griseipennis. The sequence continues at coordinate 61,075,477 of OY720443.1, forward strand.
AAGGTTCAAACTCGTACTTCTTCGTTTAATAAGCCATTACTCATTCGCTCTAGAAACACCTAATATATTTTAAAATTATTATGGGTAATTATGTAATTTTACAGAAAACTAGTTTAGGGTGGGAGGTTCTACATTTTCTACTGTGACTTACAAATGATTTACTATTTGTCGAATAACATCTTATAGAAAACTGACAATAGGCTTTTCAACTATATTTTTCTTGAACTGTTTTATATTTTACAATTTTATAATAGGCTTTTTTCCTAATACCGACCAGTAGGTACTCACTCCTAATACTCATTCCTAGGTACTCACTCCTAGGTACTGACTCCTAGTTATATCCAAGAGTAAGATTTTATAGAAAACTAACATAATACTCATTCCTAGTTATATCCAACTCTAAAAAACTTCCTAACATTTAGCTATAAATAATAGGTTTTAAAATAAAGTATCTAAAATACATTAGAACAAAATATTACTCAACTTGACTGTGTATAGTATAGGCTGCTTAAAAAATCTTTGGGGTCTTTAAACTGGGTAACTTATTGTAGGGTACAATCAGCTCGGTTTGTATCTAGGTAAGTCTATATCGACTTGCTCTATTATATTGGTGGCTTCAATTCCAACGTTTGCATGGTGATTAAAAAAATTATATAAAGTCCTTAATTAGTCACCCTGTATCTAAATGTAAATTTTTATTTTTAAAAATTTGAATCAAATAATATATTATATTAATTCAGAAAAGTACAATGCAAAATTTAACACAACAAAAACTAAATAACTTTAATTTCAAGCTCAAAAACCATATAGATTTTATGAAATTGTGTTGTGTGTTTGTTTGTTAGGGAATTTTTATATAAGTATGTATTTTGTGTCCTAACTCTCATATTTACATTATTATTATACATTCTTTTTGTTTTTGGATTATTTTAAATTTTAAATTTTTTCTTTCAGTTCTTTTATTTTATTGTCCTTTATTTTAATTTTTACTTATTTTTTTTTGTGTAGTACGCCTCGTTTAATATTATGCACTGTTACATTTCAGCTCTATGCTCTGATATTGTAATTTTACTTTAACAATGCACATTTAAGGTTTTTTTTTATATATGAATTTATGTCATTTATATGCGAATAGCAGTATAAACGTAATAAAAAACAAAAGTTGGTTTCTATAATTGATTTTTTTTTTCTGGAATATTTGTGTAAAAATTAATCGAAAACACGTTTGTTTATAATGAATTTGAAAAAATGTTTATTTTAAACTAAGTTTTGGGGACAGATTTAAAAAATTCGAAAAATTAAAATAATTGGTTGGTAAAAGTATGGTGGATATGGTTTAAGAATCATTTTAATATTCCATTAGGTATTTCAATATGTATTTCTTTTACACCAAATCAAATTGGTCATGTTTTTCAAAAATTACGATGTATTTTGAGTCCGATAAGTTAACTAGACATTATTTAAAAATTTACCTTTTTAACAGAAGAGCCTATGGGGAGTTAAATATTAAAATTTTAAGTTTTAAGTCCCAAAAAATAGGCGCTAAAAATTACGGTTCCAATTTTTGGGATTATTTTCCATTTTTAACATCCATTATAGAAGAGGGGACTTGGATTTTAAATTTTTGTGGTTATGATGTTTTGACTTCTGGATCTCAAGATACAGAGGCATTTTAATAAAAAACAAAAGAAAGAAAGGAAGGAAAGAAAATTTAGATTAATTTGATATGAAAACCGATGCAACTTCTTGTGCTTAAGTTGAAAAAATTTGCAAAACGATTTATAAACTTTAAAAAGTTTTTTAAATAAGTATCCCAAAAATAGTGTACTCAGTACTAGTTTACTCAACATTACTAAAAATTAGCACAATAAAATTTTAAGGAAAACAGTTTCTGTGTTCATACTAAATATGTTTAGTACAAAACAAAATTTTGTCCCCACCAATTTCTATATTTGTCAGATTTGTTGTTAACTTCTTTTACATCTCAAGTCTTCAACTGTAAAATATTAAGGAACTTAGAAAAAATATTAACGCAAAATTGTTCAATTCTGAAGTAATATTGAATATATACAATTGGCCCGCTTTGAAAATATTAAAATGGTAATAAATTAAACTGTCAGTGGGGCAGGAAACAGCTTAAATTTTGAAAATCTTGGCAATTTTGTAATTTAAAAATTTTTAAATAAACAAGGATGGAAACCGATGCTCTTCCTTTCACAGTTGAACAAACCAGATGCCGCCACACGGCTTATGGAAATTCTTTATCATGCGACCAAAGTTGATAATGTATATTTGTACGTGTTTAGTTAAATTTAAGAAGAACATTAACATCTTTCTTCTAAATATCCCATCCAATTTTCCCCATTCCCCATATTGAACAGTTCGAAAATATACTTAATCCAAATCTCGAAATCTTTCCATATCCCCAACCTAATAATCGAACTGTACCTTTGTATCACAGGCCCTACCCTAAAAATAGGATCAAAAAAGGTTGCTGTTTCGGTATGTTAAAGTTGCAAAATACCCAATCACACAATTCCAATAGGTGGCCTTCGAGCTTTCCACTGTCACTCGTACAAAAAAAAAATACTAATTCTCCTCAACTCTAATGTCTCCAGTTGTTGATAAAATAAATTTATTAGAACCTTTTTTAGTTTTTCATTATATTTTTTAAACTCTAATACTATACTAAACTAATCAAAGCATTATATATAGTTGCATAATCACACATTACTTCAGCATGATAATTTCAACTAAGTCTAACCAACAAAATGGTTCGTTGCTCATTTTATTTAACAGAATGCAATATAATATCAAAAAAATATAGTTTTTGATGTTTAAATTGTATTTGACAGTTTTTTTTTTATTTTTAGTTAATTTTCTAGTTTTGGTTTTGCATAAAATTGTTTGTTTGTATGTAGTTAATATGTTTGGTACATTATTTAATTATGTTGATAATTCGTATTAGTGATGCACCAAATTAATTTAACTCAACCATAAGCTTACGGATTTCAATTTAATTAAATAAAAACTAACAGAGAAGTTTAATTTTGTTCTATAATTTAATATAGTGAAATTAAATATATTTTAACATGGAATTGATAGCTTAAAAATATCTAAAAGAATTTTAAATTATTTTTAAACTGAAAAATTCAAAATAGAAAGATTTTATAATTTGGTTTCTATCAAAATTACAATTGCAACGAAATGATGTAATCTCATAAAAAAATAGAATTAAACTTAATTACAAAAGTTTTATCTTATTTAAATAGTATTATTGTAAAGATGGAATATGTTGTCTCCGTATTGGAAATATCAAAATTTGTTATTGATTGATAAATATTGTTACAATGCTAAGCAGATTACAGGTACAATGTAGCATTTTCTACTTTTGCATTACTTAAGATAAGATCGGATTTTTAAAAAGGGTTTTTTGATAAAAAATAATGCGCTCAAAGATTCACCGGACTCAAATGCTGAGAGAAGTCAAATGTTGAGAGGACCCAAGATTAAGCGGACTTAAATTTGAGTTAGGTTGAGTTGAGTACAACTAAAATTTGCTCAAATCAAATAATATTTTCTTGGAGTGGATGGGCTCAAATTTGAGTTAAGTTTCACATTTGAGTTCGCTAATTTACAAATTTGATATAATATCCTTATTTAAGGGTGACGTGACGTAGAATAAAACGCTTAGAGGAATCAAATGTTGAGAGGACCCAAGATTGAGCGGACTCTAATTGAAATGAGCGTGAGTTTTGTGCAACTCAAATGAACTCAAATCAAAAAATATTTTAGTGAGATTGCCCAAGATTAAGCTGAGCATGACCTGAGTTTCGTATTTCAGTTTGCTCAGTTACAACTTTGGTATACTGTTCTTATTAAAGGTGATATGAGGTAGAATGAAACGTTGAGAGAAGTCAAATGTTGACAGGACCCAAGATTAAGCGGACTCAAATTTGATTTGAGCGTGATTTGAGTACAACTCAAATGAACTCAAATCAAAGAATATTTTCAAAGCATGAGAGGACCTAAAATTGAGCTGATCATGAGCTGAGTTTCGTATTAACTTATTAACAGCTCTGATTTTATGTTGTTATTAAAGGAAACATGAGGGGGAATGAGGGACAAATTCTTGTCTTACAGCTTAAAATTTTCAACATACGGAAAATTAAAGACCTTCATAGACCAATTTAGTTTAGTTATCTTTAATATATAAATAATTTATTTATAAACATTCCCATACCACAAACAATGTGATAAGTGAGTGATTCAGCCTTTCCCTTTCAGGTATATCAGGCATTTTATTTTGATATTATGATATTAATAATAAATTATATTTTTTTATTAAATATGAATCGAGGGTCTGAAACCGAGACTCTTAGATTGAAAAGTACATCTAACCAGTACATCCCCAATTACATATACATAATTAAATAATTTTCCAAAATAATATTATATGAAATAAACTTCATAATTATTAATGTATTTATTTTAATTAAATATATTATACTTATTAATTATTATACTTTATTGTCCGAATATCCATACGGCCATTTCTTTAATCATAAAACTTACCTGAAAATAGACAAAAAAATAATTTTGATTAATATAATTTTAAATATAATAATTAATACTAATTAATAATGAAAATTATTAAGCTAATTAACCTAATTAAATTTTATTTATTGTTTTTTTTTTAAAGCGAATTTTAAATTTATAAATTTTATAATCATATTTTATTATTTTTAAATAATTAATTGAGTGTAACTGAAAAAATGCTGGAATAATTATATATTAATAATTTATATAATCAACTAATAATTTTTAATTTATATGAATTTACAAAACCAATCAAATTATATTTCTATATAATATTTATGAAAGAAACATAGATAAATTATTGATTAAATAAATAACAATATTTCTTAAATTCTGCTAGGATACTTAACCTCATTGAGAGTCAAGGACGTTCATGGAAGATTATCATTCTTTTTCAGGAGTTAATATTGGTCAACGAATTATTCTTTGGAGAAACTCCTTGGATGGGTGAGGGTTTAACTTTAAAATCAAATTAATATTAATTAACAATATTGTATATAAATTTGCATTGACATATTTTAGTATTAAAGTTGATTCAGTGGTGGCTGGAAAAACTAGCCGCCACCAAAAATTAAATAATAAATTCACTTTTTCTAAGTACGAATTTAGTTCTAAATGGTATACAAAAATTCCATTAGGTTTGTGATTCTATTAGAAAGAGGATAGATATTAACTTAAGTAAGTATATATTGATAACTATGTTCCATTTCGTACGTCCGTTTGCTCACACGAAAAGTCCAAATTTAAAAGAGCTATATGAATATATTTGTATATGAATACATTGATATACAATCTGTTGAATAAAGTAATTCTGGGGAAATGCTAAGAATACATTCCTTAAGCTGCGGCTTTTTATTCGATTTTCAACAAATAAATTAAACTGTTATAATTACATAATACACCTAAGTTGTGATCTGAAGTTTAATTTCTTTTGAATAATCCCAATCTTCTACAAGTTAATACTCTTAATATTTTAATGTTACTATTCTCTATATTCAAGAAGTTGTGTCACCAGCGTAATTTGCTGTTCCTGATATGAAATCCGTTTTCTTCTTCTGCACTTTTAAAATAAACTAAAATTTGGACCAATTTGACGAAAACCAAAAATTGACCAGCAATATTGGGATTTGGGATTTTCTACCGCTTTAAAACTTACTTTGCTTCATCCGAATATTTTCTAAATATCTATGAAACATATATTAGATCAAAAATGGAGTATCATACAGTCGATGCTGGGATATCCCAATAAATTGTAAAGCAGAGCTATTCATCTTATAAAAGATCCCAGTGATACCTCAACGTTCAACCCACTTAGGCATCAGCGTACTGTTTCGTCAACTCTCTTTTACAGATATCTAGTAGGGGCTAGGGTAGATTTCGAAGTAATTTTCCATTTTTTTCATTTTAAAAAGTAACAACTACTTTTATTAAGTTGTATAACATCCTGCATTTTAACTTCATTATTATAAACCATAAATAACACAGCAAAAATACTTAAGTTAAAAAATTCACATTAAAATATGCAATATTCAATTAAATGTCAGCACATAAAATATTTGAAATATTTTTCTTCTATTTTATTTCATACTTTTGGGCATAGACCAAGAAAATTTTTTAATATTCTCATTATGAAAATTATTTTTAAACTTATAGATACAACCTGTAATATAAAAATACCACTAATTAACAAGATAATAATAACCAAAGCACCTCAACATCATAACAACATCCACTACTAATTATTTTCTCATATTCAATTTTTTTTTTTAAGTGCACATGTGTGTGGTGCGATTTTTTTTTATAGTTGAACAATATTTAACAAACTTGTGAACATCAGAATTTTCAAAAATAACTCAATGGTGTCAGAAATTATTTAAAAAATAGAAAAATACACAAATTAATAAACATGTTGTTTAATTGTTGAATAATTTTTATTTTTACAATCCATTCTATATAGTAATAATAGAATTTTAATGTGTATATTAATTTGTTAACAGAATGTAAAAAAAACAATGTATGTATAGTAAATTGAGCGAATAAAATGCGTACACATCCGTTCATTAAAAAACTCTTAAAAATAATTTGTATGTCAATCAATAATTGATTATCATAAGTTGTTTTTAATATTAAATTCTTATTTGATATTAAACAAATTTAAAATAAATTTTGTTTTATAGTTAAATTTTCTCCATTACTATTTCTTCACACTCTTACAGAACTCGACAAGAGATCGACAAGAGCTTAACTCCCAATATTTAACGTGTAACCTAGTTTTTAAGTTAAATCTAATATTCTGTAGTTCTGGACAATTCTAAAGCTTTTACCAAGTTTGGCACGATGCTTTCCTAGCAAAATGCTTGACATTAGATCTAGGTTATTAACCCCCCTCTGCCCAACTTCCATCTTCTGGCATATTTGCCTTCCAACTCCTTTACATCAAGCCAACCCCAAATACATATTCACATAGTAATGAATAAAAAAATTCGTTCCTAAGATTTGACAGATCTTTGCAAAATGAAATTCATTCTATAATATTTTCTTAAATTCGTCTTAATTTTTAAATAAAAATAACTTACTTTCAATTGCCTACAAATCAATCTGTAAAAGTTTATCTATAAGTCATATCTTTAACCAAAAACCAATTGAAAAATATTTTTATTTTATCCACTACCTGAAGTTGATAACACTAACAGTGTGGGCCAAAAGTCAGCATGGTGCTTAAAAGTTTAATAATTATGAGCAATTTAATTATGAGTAATGAAGCATACTTGCATCTTAATGAATGCAAGTATGCTTCATATAAAAAGTACGCGAATAAGCGAAATATGTGATTTTGGGGTACAGCAAATCCCAAAATTGTGTACCAGTGACAATTACACTCGTTTAAATGTACAGAATGCTGTGTGATGGTACCACAAAGGGTTATAGGACCACATTAGCAGTAAATGGGGACAGGTATCGAATTATGATTAATAATTTTCTGCGCCCTGTAGCTTCCTACAATTGGTTCCAACAGTGCGGAGTAACAGCACAGCTTGTGCACAACTACCCTTTTAAGTTACATTTTTGTTAACCAAATTATGTCAAGAAATTCAATTTTAACTACGTCACATTATTTCCTATGGATCTCAAAGAACAAGTATAATTGAACAAGCCTTAAACTATAGAGCATCTAAAGCTCAATATTAACAAAGCTATTCGTTTCTATTGACAGTTTGAAAATGGGCGGACATCTGATCAAAATGGTTGAGACTGTATTAATGAAGTGTTGCATTTTAAAAAGTAACGTGAAGATTCTATAGGTGCCTCAAGATTGGTTTTCACCAGTACTTCATAAAACAAAAGTCCTTGTGTACTTTAAAGATTGCTCATAAATCCATTACCTAAATAACTTATATACACATTCCCAAGTACTTTTTTATTTTTGAACTTATTTGATCATCCCCTTCAATATCAAAATAACCATCCGTACCACAAAAAATGCTTTCTATAAAAATATTCATAAATTATTCACAATATATTTTTATTCTTAAGACATTTTCAACCTCCAATTTTAAAAACCAATATCTTTTTATAATTCCAATTTTATTGTAGGTTCAATTTTCGGATGGAAAAAAGCTTAAATCCATGTGACACGTGTTTAAAAAATTTATTCAAAAATTCAATTGAACACTATAATAAAAACTCGAACCGAATAAAAAGTTCTTCAAAAAAAAACTTCTTAAAAAAAGTCTCTAATTTTTTCTTATCCAGAAATTTAAAAAAAAATTTGAATTTTTTTTACTTTCATTTTAGACTGGACATTTGACCAATAAAACTTTTTTTTAAATTTTTTTTATTCATGACTTATCTTTTCATTTTATTTGTATGTAAATTTTTTTATTTTTTAGATTGATTTGACATCACTGTCATTCGCACAGAATAACACAATAACAACCACAAATAAATAAAAATGAAAACAAGATTTAGAGAGTGTTCAAGCATAAATGAGAAATGATAAAAAAATAAAATAATAAAAATATTATTTAAAATTATTTTCAATATTCTTTTAAAAAATTCTGACAATTGAAAAGGTCCAATTGTTGGTCAACTAATGACACTTTCAGAACCACGTTTACCAGTGAAGTTTAAAGAAATCTTGGGTTAATAAAAATCACCAGTGAAAATTGTCACTGTCAAAGACGTTTATGACACTTAATTTAAATTTTAGTAGATCATAGGTAAAAATTTAGAAGATTTCCAAAACAATGCTTTTAATTTTTTACGAGGCATAACGACAGTTTATGGGTAAAGATATGGACAGTTTCATTTTAATTTAATTTTTTCCAATCAAATGCCATATTTTGGAACATTGCCTACTTCCAACTCGTACTCCTACTCCTTTGGTAGTGTGTGATTGTAAAATAGAAAAATCAAAATCACAACCCTTTTGGAGCCAAAATTTATTACCCAGCTATTGGGAAATATGATATTAAAGGGGAAGCGGGGGACACGAAAGGTGCATATCAGCCTCTTAATTTAAACTTATCTTAAATGGAGGAAACGTTAAGTTAGTGAAATCCACATACATTAATCCGAAATTCAAATTCAACATCATTTACAGTATTTTTATTTTACCAAGGGCGATGTTAATGGAATTTAAACAAGGCCGACTCCGAGTTTTTGCAGAAATACAGTCTGTAAATGTAATAACTATCAAAATAGAGTGTTTAAGCTATTAGGAGCTTACCACATTTGCAAGGGAGGCTCGCATAATCAAGGGGACGGTCAAATTGACATTATGCTGACATATGACGCACATTTAATTCAGGGACCATAATATAAGCGATTTAGTTGTTGTAATCCAGAAAATGCAATGATCTTAAAAAAAACCGTTATTTTTAATTGTAATAACGGTAAAAAATTTTCAAAATTTATCATTCGAACAATAATCGTACGCAAAAATCCATTTGGTTTTTTTTCTACTTTATTTTTGAATTTCTTTTGGTTTTTACAATTTCCACTCCATGAATTTTTCATCACATCATGATTATCGGAATAACATCTACATATATATTATGCCAGTTAGATGTATAATACGAATTAAATTAGATTTTTTTTGCTAACTCTAAGCAAAAATACAGATTGAGTTTTCAGATTTAGAAAAAAAATGTTCTTGTTTTTTTTTGAATTTTTTATTGTCTATTTGAAAGATAAGAACTTCTGCCTTGCAGACAGGCGACAATAAAAAAATATTTTGTTTTTAAAGTGGAGACCTTTTTTTTTTTGGGGAACTTAATACAGTTTCATGTTTAAATTAAATATTTTTTTCCGTATTAAGAATGTAAAAGCCTTTTTTAACACATGTGTGTTATATTTGGTACTAAAATATAACTACACTTAACACTTTGATAATCCAATTTTGCACACTTTTTGAAAATATAATAATTTCATTAAAAATAAATCCGGGGTATCAAGGGATCAGTAAAATAAAATGTGCGTGGGTGTAAAAGAGGTGCTTGAGAAATATTTTGAATTAATATCAAAAAACGAGGAAGATTATAGTTGCCCTTGCCAACTTTTAGATATCTGTGCACACCAACTATGATGTATAAAATAATATAAAATAAACCATTAATTAATTCTAATATGCTATTATATTAAAAAAATAAAAAAAATTTGATCCAACCTACCCCATTATTCTAGCTTAAGAAACAAACCACAAAGCAAAATAAAAAAAAACTTTGGCCCACTCTAAAAGTTGGTCCAAATGATATTTAAATTTGGCAAGTAGCCTTATAATTTTACTTGCCCAGTTTTAATTTTTATCTCGTAGCTTCATTAGATTCACAGTTATCGAACTGACAACTTAGCATGACAGTTTCTCGAAAATGAAGCCGCAACATTTTTACACTTCATATAAGTCCTTGTTCTTTTATTATAACTAACCGTGTGTAATTTTCATCCTCCTAGTATAATTAGTTTTGAATTTATAAATTTTAATTAAATAAATACACTTAAATTATGAAGATTATGCCAGAATGTAAAGTATTCACTTTTGATCCTGTTATAAATCCAAATTATGTTTTAGATATATTTAAAAAACTGTACTTCCATAGATTTTCAAATTATTTTAGATGAATTTACTTTTTCTATTATTAGAAACTTATTTAACTTAAGTACCGAGGACCAACCATTAGAATAGAATATTATCGAAAATAACAAACTTTAATAGTAGGTATACGGTTTTAAATTACTTTTAATATTCGGTAAAAAAAGCTTCCAATAGAAAGTTTGACTCTGTCTAATATTTTCAATGAGTTCAGCAACATATTTCTAATCATAGTTCGAGGCCTTGGAATGGGTGCATTGCCTTTTATTTGTTTATCTAGGTTTATAAAAAACTAATCTAGGGTTTCTATCTTCATAGACGTTTAACTTCTGGCAGGGCATACTTTCCTGCTAAGTTTATATTACGGCAGTTGGGGAGCAAAGCGATGAGAAAAACAAGAATGAAACCAGAGAATTTAAAATCGTCCTGTATCGTATTAATGTATACACTATTTCGAATAGGACCTGAGAAAAACTTGAACACTTAATTATTCGTAAACTGAAATTGGAAAAGTGTCTTCATACTGAAACTTTATATGATAAACCACTTGGTCGTCTATATAACTCAATCTAATACAAAACAAAATTAACCAAAGATAAATAATATTTAATTACATTTTCTATTTCCAAACTTTTATACCTTTAATTAATTTATTTTTAGTACACATTACTTTAGATATTTTTGTTCCTCATTAAATTACTTATTTAAAGATTTCAAAATAAATAAAAAAATTAAATTAAAATCCAACTTAATTAAAGAAAACGAATAAAATCCTCAATTTAATACTTTTAAAGTCTTTTTATACGGATTTAAGTTCGTTTTTTTAAACTATCGAGAAAATTGAGAAAATTCAATTTAATTATATTTTCTAAGGTGTTAGCGAATTAGTGAATTAAGGTAAATATTAAATTTAAGTTGCAACAAACTTACTATTTTAATTGAATCGATTTTATAGTCGTTGTAATTTTATTTTTTTTTTATTTTATATAATACTAGCTAATACCCGGTGCGCAAAAATCTATTAAAAGCCACTGTGCCCCACTGGGTTAACGGAACTACACTTTCTCTTTGGGCAAAGCAGTATTGCGCAAAATTGGACGTAATTTGCTTCCAAATCACTCAACAAAATTTTTTTGAGGCTTTCTTTTTAGCCAAAGCAGCACTTCGCAAATTTTGACAATATTAGCTTCCAAAATTATTTTGACCAACCGTCGGGCCGACATGGGTTAACAAATTCTAAATCTGTTAACCTATTAGTGTCAACTCAATTCTCAAAGGGGAGCACGTATACAAAATTTAAATAAAATCGGTCAAAACGTTTTTAATTTAGAGTTAAGTATTGAAAAAACCTATAAAAAGCTGTTGGCCCCAATGGGTTAATGCAAGTCAATAAAATTTTTTTGTGGGTTTTCTTTCTAGCCAAAGCAGAATTTCATAAAATCGGACAAAATTCGGACCCAAAATTTTTTTTGACACCCCGTCGGCCCAACATGGGTTAATAGATTCCAAAACTGTTAATAGTGTCAACTCAATTCTCAAGGAACATCACGTATACAAAATTTGAAGTCAATTGGTCAAACCGTTTCGAATTTAGAGTAAAATATTGAAAAAAGCTATAAAAAACTTTTGGGCCGCAATGGGTTAATGAAACTCAACAAAAATTTTTTTGGGGCTTTCTTTTAAACCAAAGAAGAATTGCGTAAAATCGGACAAAATTCGGACCCAAAATTTTTTTTGACCACCCGTCGGCCCGACATGGGTTAAGAAATTCCAAAACTGTTAATAGTGTCTACTCAATTCTCAAAGAGCATCACGTATACAAAATTTGAAGTCAATCGGTCAAACCGTTTTCATTTTAGAACAAAGAAGTTTAAATACTTGCACCACAGCCCCAACTTGTTGGTCCGTTAGAGTAAAATTTTTGGGCCACGATTTCTTTCCGTACCCAAAAACCCCTATATACAAATTTTCATCAAAATCGGCTGGGCAGTTTAGGAGTCTATTCGCTACATACAAACAAACAAACATACAAACAAACATTCCCTTTTATATATATAGATAGATAAATTAATTTAATTACTTAAAATAAAATATATTTGAAAATATAATATTCTAGAAAAAACAACGAAGGGTTTCTTAGGTCAATATTAAAGTTTTATATATTTTACACTTAACACTACTGTGATTACAAACCATTATTAGATATTTTTATTCCGATTACGTTCATAATTTGGGTGTTTAACTATACACGAATAAAGTTCAAGTAATTTGAAAAATTTGAGAAAAATTATATTTTCAAAGTTTTGTATAACATTATTTTAAGGTCAATTACTGATAATTTTTAAATGAAAAAGAGCCAATTTAACCATCTACTAACTCCTGAAAAATAGTTAGGCAATGAGCCTTCAATTTATAAAATATTCATAGCTGGTAGGCAAGTATCTTCACACAGACAGTTTTACATTAACCTTTTGTTACTCTTTGGTAGAAGAGTAATCAAAAAAGTAACTGGTAGAATAAGAGTAATTGAATAAATTATTTTAAGTACTGTGTCATATTAATTTAAGATACTGAAAAATTTTCTAGTATTTAGCATTAAATATTAAAAAACACATAAGAAATCCCAAAACAAATATAGAAAAATATTTTAAATAATTTTGTGTTGATTAAGGTCTGTATACTACAAGTACCGATTACCAGATATTCATTACTTTGTCACGTATCAGTATTAGTAAAATTTCGATACTTACAAAATTTAAGTATAAATAAAGGAATCAAGTAAAATGACCAGTAGTTCTCAGAAAGTAATTAAATTTTAAGTTTGATTACTATTGTAATTACATTTTATATAGGTCCTTTAAAACAGTAATCTATGAATAAGAAAAGTACCAAAAGCAATTACAAAAGTAATTTAATTCAAAATTAATTACTTTCTGGGAATAAAAGGAATTTTTATTTGATTCCTTTACTTACATTTTAATATTGAAAGTTTAAAAATCTTACTAATATTGGTACTTGACCAAATAATGAGTATCAGGTGATGGTACTTAGAACTGTACTTAAATACCAATATACAGGTGTCGTTAAGATATCGCAAATTCAAAATTAGAACTGTAGTTAAGTACCATTATACGGGCCTGGTTCAGATTTCACAAGTTCGGCAAGTTTACTCCTTGTTTTAAGCCTTCTTTTTATTAAGATAACAATCCTAAGATCCCAAATGAAAAGTCCAAGAAAGAACTAATAATAGATCTTGGCTCCAGAGCATTAAACCAATCGACTTAAACCAAAATCTCCTTCAGATGACAAAAAAAATCAATTACCTACTTTGTTTTTAAAATAAATACAAAATTTTTTTTTTAATATTCGTACCTACGAATAAGTATAAAACAAAGTACAACGAGGAAGATTATAGTTGCCCTTGTCAACTTTTAGATACCCGTGCATACCCACTATAATATGAAAAATAAACCGTTATTTATTTCTATAATGCTAGAATATATTAAAAAAAATATAAAAAAGTAAAATAGTTTAAAAAAATTCATTATCCTATAATTTTTGATTAAAAAAAAAAACAAAAAAAAAAAATTTTAATTCATTATCCCATAATTTTTGCTTAAAAAAAACAAAAAAAAAAAAAAAAAAAAAATGCCTAAAAGTAGGTCCGAGTGATATCCAACTTTGCCAAGTAACTTGTCCTATTACTTTACCTGCCCAATTTTAATTTTAACCTCCTAGCTTTATTAGATTCACAGTTATTGAACTGAAAACTTTGTATGGCAGCACCCCGAAAATGGGGCCGTAACATTTTGAAAATTTATGTAAGTGCTTGATTCATTATATAACTAACAGTGTGTAATTTTCATCCTCGTAGTATAATTAGTTTTGAAGAAATTCATATTGGTGCAAATAAGTTGTATGGCAGCCCCCCGAAAATGAAGCCGTAACATTTTGAAATTCCATATAAGTGCTTGATTCATTATGGAACTAACCGTGTATAATTTTCATCTTCCTGGTATTATTACTTTTGAGGAAATTCATATTGGTGTAAATAAGTTGTGTGGCAGCTCCTCGAAGTTTTGGTCTGGTTTTAACCAAAAAGAATAGGGAACCTAAAAAATGTCCAAAAAATGTTTTGTGTAAATTTCAAAACTCTAGCTCTAATTTTTCAATTCTATCTCTTGTAATTAATTTTTAATTCACAAATACTTATATTAAAACCAAGCAAAATAAGCATCATATTATAATCATACTCATATAATGATCAGATCATCATGATCAAAAATTATCATCATATTCATAATTTTTTTTCATTTTAATTTATAAATCTCAAAGTACAAAGTCCAAATCTAAAATTTTTTTAAAAATTTTACGCATCATTTAAATCGTATGAAATCGAAACTCGAAATCGTTATCTATCTACAAAAAAAAAAAAACAAACAAAAAAACAAACAAAAACAAAATTCATATAAATTCATGTACAAGATGTGCAGACAAATTTCAAATTTTTATATGAAAATATCGGAGTTAAAAAAGTTAGTTGTTCGAGAGCTACCCGAAGTTTTGGTCCGATCTTAACCAAAAAAAATAGGGAACCTAGAAATTGATTGAAAAATATTTTGTGAAAATTTCAGAACTGTAGCTCCTTTAGATTTTGAGTTATCGTGCTGACACACGGACGGACGGACGGACGGAAAGACAGACACACAAAGCTAGATCGACTTATTTTTCGATTCTGAGCCGATACGTACCCTTGACACTATATCTAGCTCCTCTAAATCGATGCGTTACAAACGGAGGAGCAATTTTAATATACCCGATGTCATATATGTATGCACGGGTATAAAAACGCTTTCCAGGTGTAACTAATACCATTTTATTTATTTTTTATATACTTACCTAAACATTTAACGGTCATTAGAAATAAATTTAATTTTTCAACAAATTTTCCATATTAATTTTAATAGATAACAATAAATCACTTCAAAAAACTTAATGGAAAGGTAAGAATCTGTTCAAGAAAGATTACATTATTCTTGAAAGATTATTTATCTCCTCTGAATTTTAGAATCTTAAAATTTTTTTTCTAGACTTTTTTCTATGTAAAACGTTGAATTGAAAATATTGTCCAAATTTTTTTTAAAGAAAAACTTCCCTCCCACTGGAAAAGTGGAAAAAATTGAAAATTATCTTTAATAAAAGGAAAATTTGATAACTTTTCACTAACTGTAATAGAAAAAAATTGAACAACATTTATTTTGATTAAAAAATGTAATAAACCGCCGCTACTAGAAATATGAATGAAAAAATTTTTTATTTTAAAAAATAATAATATTTTTAAATTAAAATTATAAAAAGATACAAAATCTTTAAGATAAAACTTTCCTTAAAATATTACTTGAGAGTCTAGACGATTTGATTCTTGAAATGTAATTTTTTTTAAAAAAAAATTATACAAATATAACAATTTGTAATTTGAAATATACTATGAAGTTACATTCTTGGTATCAATTTTAAGTTATTTAATATCTTTTAAATAAAAAACTTGAATAAATATGTGTAGGTAGTTCGCCATTTTAAAAAAAAAAGAAAACAAATTTTTTTTTCACAGAAACTTTTAATAGATAAATATGCTTCCAGCCCCTTAAAACCAACTCTAAGATATTTTAAAAGAGCCTTTGGTTTTGATTAAAAGTCCCATCTCGAAAAAACGTGTATCTCTTCATTTTATTAAAAAGCACTTCACTTAAGCGAATGTAACTAGTGTAAAAGCACCAACTCAAATATAGAATGTACAAATAGACTAAAAATGTGTGTAGGAAAACTTCATAATTGATTTTATAAAATATTTGGTAATTTGTAAGTAATTTAATAAATGATTATTAAAGTAAAGTACTTTATGAAATCTATTTTTAAAAGTCTGCATCGTTCTAATAAATGATTTTCAATTTTAATTTAATTTTTATTACTAAATGTCTTGCTTATTGAAAAGTTTTAAAATTAAAAAATTTAGGTAAGTGGGTTGTATTATTAGATATAATATGTATTTATAGGATAAGCAGGTCAAGATTCGATACTGTTAAAATGTGTTTAACTTATGAATAAATACTGTATTAACTTGTTGGGGAGTTTTTTAATTACTTAATCAGTATATATTTAAGCCAGCAAAGAGTTTAATCAAAAGAAGCAATTCAAAAATATTTGAAAGTTAGTCCATGAAAATTTTTTAAAATTAGTTTGCAAAGGTTTCTTCTATCCACAATCCGTTTGAGAAAATAATAATGTCATTTCGTTTTAAATAGGCTGGGTGGCATAGTGGTTAGAGTATCGATTTTCTTGCGAAAGACCCGAGTGAAGTTTCAGTTAAAGTGTAAAAAGTTTTTGTCGTTTTCGACTCGGCTCAGCTCCCATTTGCCATTGGGTTCAAATTAATGGCATAATAATTGAAAAAAAATCTAATAATTAGATTATATTCTTAATAAAAATCAATATAATATAACAATATTAACAAATAATTTTTTTCAATAATAGACTTCACAGATAAAGAATACCATATAACTCAAATATAAAATATTACAATATAAACAAAAATAAAATTATGTCTATTGAAAATCTAAGACGTTTCTAGATGATATTAGTCCTAGAACGTAGTAGTATATGGAATTCATTAAGATCAATTCTAATAACACGAATATAATACGACACCCTTTTTAAACATGCACCTATCGACAGGGTCATTAACCTAAGAGTTTACCAGTTAGCTCTTCGATTTTTACACAGCTGGTTTTTGTATGATTTTGGGTACAACATTTTGAATATTTTAATATGAATTCTCCAGTTGTGCAACATAATTATTATTTAATTAAAATAATATAAATATTTAATAATTGGGTTGCTACACCTAGTTCATGAACTATTTTATTACCTAAATAACTAAATTATTATTATATTTTAAAATCAATAACATCAAAAACAATAATTTAAATAAGAATTTCCCATTGCTTTAAAATAAATTTTAATTTTCAATTTATTACAAAATAAATGTTAATTGGACAACCCATTTTTCATATAAACTGACTGTAACTACCACTATATTTATAATATGTATCGTCACCGATAAACGTATGAATTGCATTGGTTGAAAATGTTTTAATTATTATGTGATTCGGAAGTTATTTAATAGAAGAAAAAAAACGTGTAAACTCAATGCAAATAGTCATAAAAAAATTTCAGAATAAAAGTTGTTTCCCAGGAGAAGCTTTCAAGAAAATTTTATACAATAATTTTAGTATTTTTAGAAACAAACAAAAGAAGCAAACGAAATTATAATTTAGTCATATGTACATATGGCACACACGAAATTACTCATCTGAAAACTATACTTTTAGACCACCCATGAATAAAATATACAGAAGTATCTAATAAAGATGATTGAAGTGACATTAATGACGGCAATTTCGCCAGCTTCTATTAATATAAGAAAAGAATACTAATAAAATGTGAAATTAGTTTTTACCTATGACTAAAATATAACACATTGTCATCAAATAAGAATTTGATATGACTTATTAAATAAATTTAAAAAAACTTTTATTAAAAAAATTTGAACATTTCAAAATTTTTATATAAATTTTTCAAAAATAACTCGAAAATTTTAAAAATATAACATTTTAACAGGTGTTCAAATTATAGTTGCCTTAAAAAAAAAATTTTCTGTCTACCTCTTATGAAATTTTATTTCCTGTCCCACATTTTCTTAGTTGTCACAAAATGTCTAACATTAGAAAATCTTAATTTAGTCAAGCAAATAATATTGGGTTTGAAACTCAAAAAGGTTTCGCTTAATTGTAATGAAAAACTAATTAAAAATAGAATGTATTTGATTAAATTTTTTTTTTAAAAATTAATCGAATTAAAAATATTAAAACTTTTGTATTTGATTAAATGCTAATTAATGTCTCTTGGTGGCTTGTCAGAAATCCTGACAAGATTCTGGGAGTCAAAAGTTCCAAAGGACTACAGAGATTTATGCTCCATTGAGAAATCACCTTTTTTCGTGGGCGAGTTTTTTTTTAATAATATGAAATAATTTTGAAACTTTAAAACTTTAACATACACGTCAATCAATGGATTTCAATCCGCTATAATTTATTCAAATTTTCTTCATCTCTTTTGGAACGGTTCTTTAACACATACAATGTGGTATGCCGGTGACTCAGTTTTTCCTTTTAAAGTATTGCAGGTATATATTTTATATTATGATAGCATTTTTTGATTAAATGAAACAATTTTTTAATTGAATGAAACTATTTTTCAACTAAATGAAACTTTTTTCCAGTAGAATGAAACCTTTTTCAAAATAAATGAATCCTTTTTTAAAATTAATGAAACCTTTTTTAAAGTAGGTAAATAAATTTAAAAAAATTTCCAAACCATGCGGCGCCAGAACTCCCAGGGTCATAAGTCCGAAATTAATAAAACAACTTTTTCCGAAATTAATAAAACAACCATAATTTTACATTTAAACTACATTTTAAAAGCTTATTTTGCAAAAAGGATAATCCTGATTTTGTAACCAAAGTCTCGCATTCATGAATTCATAAATATCCTGAAAAAGGGTAAATTTTTATTTTTAACAAACCTAAATATAATTCCTAATATAGTATCTCGCATAGATAAATATATAAATACATGTTGTTGTACATCTAATATTTTGCTTATATATATTTTTATTATTATCATACCTTAAATTATAAAGATTTTATATGGTTTTATAACTCAAAATTTAATAAAGAGTGAGTAATAACTTAGTCAGTCATAACTACCTTAAGGAACTAATAATTTAATAAAGGGAGTTATAACTATCTTAATAGGTCATAACTCGCTAAAGGGACTTATGTCCCAGGGTAATTTTCAATTATGTCCCACGTTAATTTTCTAATTTGAAATATATCATTGGTAGAATTGCGCGGAAGGTATCCGAACCACCTATCTAATTGATCCCAACATTTTAGAAACACAATGGAAATAAGGAGAAAAATCCTTATATCAAAATTGAAAGATTCTATCTTTAACGGTTTTGAAAAAACACTCGTTTGGCCTTAGTTCGATAAAAATCTTCCATGTATCCGAACCAATGACTCGATGTTGTCCATTTTTAATCCCCGCCATACTTTTGTCATTATTAGCAATCTATAGTTTAAATTTTATTAAGATAGCATCATTATTTTTTAGTTATAGTGTTTACGGACAGACATCGCCAAACCGGTTCAGGAGGTGACGCTAAACAAAAATAAATAACCCAATTGATGACTAGAACGAATTAATGCATGTACTTGTAACTCAAAAAAAAAATCTATACAATGTACAAGTAGGTACAAAAATAATATACAAGACTAAAACATTCAATCATATAACCATTAAATAAAAATAAAATTGATTAATTTTTTACAAAAAAAAAAAAGAAACCTTTGGTTCACCGTACAAATCGGTAAACAAAAAATATCTTTTCTACTTATCGAATTAAATTAAATTTATTATGTCAAATTACCTTGTACTAGATCACTATAATTTGTATTTATAATATATATATATGTTTATATATAAATATGTATAACTCATACATAATATAAGAACTCCTAACATAATTTTTATAAAAAAAAAAAACCCAAATGACATTAAATTGTATTTTAAATTCATCAAAACCCATGTTTTAAAAAAAATAAGAAAAAAAAAAACAAAACAAAAAAAAAATTGACATAAACATTTCATTAAAAATTCTCATATGTAACATTTTAATTACATAATATACATGCTTGTTTAATCTTCATAATACATATTTATTTTTTTTCCCTATATATGTTATATACTTATTCCTATTATTGTTCAATAAATATATATCATCTATTAATATATATATATATATATATATATATACATAAATATGTATATACACAAAATAAATAAGTAGGTATATATATATTTATCTATTGTACTGTAAACCTAGAAATAATTCCAATAAATTTACTTCAATATTTACTTTAAGGCCAACATCACCTATACATATATACATACATACATATTAATACAATTTATCCATTTTTTTTTTTTTCAAATTTGTTTCTTATTTTTTTTTTTTAAAATGGCCTCAGTTTAAATTATTATGTATATACCTAAATATTTATATCCGTATATACAATTTTTTATATAAAAACATGTACATATATATTTATCATTAAAATGTCATTTTTGCAAAATTGTTTTTATTTTTTAAAATTTTTTAAAAAAATTTTTTTTTTATTTTTTTAACATGAAAATTTACTTTAAATTATTTAGAAAGAAAGATTGTCCCTTCATTTTTTTTTGTCAGCTTGTTAGCTTCTAAATACATTTTTTTGTTTATTTTTTTTGTTTTTTTTTTGTTTTGGAAAGTTGCCAAATCACGTAAATAAACATATATCCAGTGAAATAAAATTGGAATAATTCGTTCCTCCTACAAAAAAAAAAAAAAACATAATAATAACAAAAAAAAAAGAAAAAATAAATATAGGGACAGTTTCAAAAAAAAAATATGTCTAAAGTAAAACATAGTTTTTACCGTTAATATGATTATAGAATTTAATATTTTAAATTTTAATTTGAATTGAATTGAGCAATCGTTCTGTAAACTGTACTTTTAAATTGTGGTAATCCACAAATTTCTACTTCATCGGGAGAATGGACAATAATTTACAGTTTCTAAATACTTTACGGAGTAGTTTACATTAAAAGAAAGATCTTTTACTAGATCCCCTACTTAAGTAACGGTTGTATTTACTTAAGCAAAATAGATAATTTCTGACGATCTAATTATTCCAACTAGGTCAGATTGGCAACACTAATTAAGGCTTTAATAATAACTAAATTGAGTTTCCCAGGTAGCTTAAATTAAGGAGATCTACTTTTTAATTAAAGCTTACATTTACTTAAGTAATTAATTCCAAATTATACGATACAGTTATTTTCAAGTTTATTTTATGAAGTACCTAAAAAGTTTCCAATTTCCTACTAATATCACTTTTTAACTATTAAGTAAACTTGAGAATTACAAAATACCTTTTAATGAGCATGTTTCAATTCACAGTTTGAGAAAGAAATTAGATTCGAATTTTGTGCTGACTGTCCATTTAAACAAACAGTCCATTTTGGAGTTATTTTATCATAATTATTTTGGATAAATTGAAGATTTATAAAACAAACCAAAAAATTGAGGGAAAAATATTGGTCATCTCATTTATAGTCTAAAGAAGTGTCTCTGATATTGAAAAAATTTTTTTAAGAATTTTAATTGCTTTGAAGACGACCACAAAACTTTTTTAAGGCTTCCTCATTCAAAATTCGATGAACTTCTAAACAAGGTAAAACGATGAACTTCTAAACAACAAACAATTTAATTATTTACATACACACACATAAATGTATATTTAGCTTTTTAAGTTAGGTATGGTTTAATTAAAACGGCTTTAGCTAAAGCATTTTATTTTTTGCGCCTTTAAATATGCAATTTTTATAATATTTCTATTATTTTGTAAATATTTATCCATTAACCTTATTTAATTATTAAATTATATATAGAAAACTTCATTTGATAGATTTACTGTTATATATTAGAGGTTTCTTTACTTAAGTTAAAGGAAATCACTACAATTTTATTAAGTTAACAGATAACATTCCTACCTTACTTTACTAGTTCTTTCAAATAGATTTGTTTTGAACTGATCAAAACAGTTTTAAAGCAATGACTTGCTAATTGAAGAGACAGACAAGACAAAAAAGCGGATGCACATAATTTAGAAATGAATTTTGACAATTGGTCATAAATCATCTAGACCTATAGATCCCAAAAAAAAAAACAACTCACCTATTAATACAAGACAATTTTCCAGTTCATCATACATCATTTAAAGCTTCATAAAAAAAAATATACAAGATTTTATAAAATTCAACTTTTCATTTATATAAAAGGATAACTTTATTATTATATGCGTGATAATATTATATCTTTTCTTCTCTTCACTTCATACACATCACATAATATTATGGCACTTATTATTTTATTCACTTTTTTTTTTCTTTTTCTCTCATACCAAATATCCAACCACAAATCCCAAGTGAGTAATGAAAAATTTTGATATAAGAGCTTAATTTATACAAACATGTTAGAACTTAGACTGAATGTTTTAAAAAAAAAAACGAACTAGAATGGTTTTTAAAATGCAAAATGTAGACCTCAAAAGTTAAAATAAAAAAAAAAAAATAAAATTGAATTAATAAAATAACACTCTGATAAAGACAAAAAAACCAAAATAATTTATTAAACACATATAAACATATCAAATTCTATTTATACAAGAGTTCGGGGAAGAAGATTGAATAAAATTTATTTTTACACCCTTCTTTTTGGTTTTTTACAACAGTTAAATGTCAAGAACTCATTAAATACCGCAAAATAAACAAATTTTTTAATGTAAACCCCCCTGTTATTTGGTTAGGAGGATTAAAATATATACCCTCGTTGATATTTGTACTTACATTGTACAATATAGAATATTGTTTACTCATTTAAAACATGCAAATTGTGTCTACCTCATTCCATTCGAATATTTTTTTTAATATTGTATTGATAAAATAAATTTATGAATCTTTTGTTAACTATAGTATAACACACCATATCTCTATAATATTATAATCATTGTATAAATTTCATATTAATACCAAAAAGTCAATATACATAGAGTTGATTTATACAATGATTTTGCAAAATTTTTATATTCGTCCCATCCCTATTTCATCATTTTGATACACAATATTTGTTTATCTGTTGTCCTGTTTTTTTTTTTTTGTTTTTTTTTGTTTTTCTTATTTTTAATCTAGACACTGTTTCATTTAAATATTTAAAATTCTAATTAAGCACAAGTATATACATATATACAATGGTTTATAAATATCTTTTATGTATATTGCATTGTCATGTCTACTCATCATCATACAATATCACAAAATTCCATTATAAAGCGCCATCTTTACATGACATGCAATAATTAAAAACATAAAAAAATCAATTTTTTAATATTTTTTTTTTTTTTTACAATAAGAGTGTAATCGTTTTTAATACAACAACATTATATTAAACAAATACAAATGCATAGTCATAATGTTTATAGAATTCTAAAAAATGAAAAAAAAAATTAATTTTACTTATAGTCATAAATTACAGATGGCGTCGTTTTATATAAAATTGACAGGAAAAATAAAATTACAAATTAAAATACAACAACAAAACATAAATAAATAAAAACAAAACATGACAAGAACAAAAAAAAAAAACAAAAATTGATTGTTATTTATTATTAACTGTTAATTTTAAGCTGTCTAAGCGTGTCGATAATCAGACCACATTTGACATAATCATTTCTGGACGTCTATCAAAAATAAAAAGAAAAACAAAAAAAATAAAAATGAAACTAAAAGAGTTAAAATATTGAAGACAGAATACAGATATAGGTAAAAAAAATAAATTAGAGCAAAAGGGTGTGTACATGATAAATTATCATAATTATTGGGAATAATAATTATACCGTAATACAGTAATGGTAATAAAATTTTCAAAGTTCCGTTTTATTAAAGATTCTAGATAATTTGTAAAGATATCATATAAAAAAGCAATACTATGCAGGGTGTGCGGAATTCAAATTTCAAAGGAGGAGAAGGTGATAGAGAAGTTCATAATATACTAAATATTACCCCGGAGGGTGTTCTATTTCTATTAGTTTCCAAGATAGCTAATTTGAAAGTAATTTGGTTAACTTCAGGATAATAACAGAAGAATCTTTTAAGGATCAGTAGCTAACTGAAGTTATGGGCTTTCATTTTAATTGTTAAACTTTTTATTATCTTTCACAGTTGAAGAGTTTCAAGGTTTTAAATCCGAAAAATATGTATTAATATTTTTAACTATAAAATTATTGTAAAATTTGCATAAAAACCCGTTATAAAAGTGTCAATTTTATTTCCTTTGGCAAATCATCTATTCCACAGCTTCAATTAGATTCTAACATTTTTTCTGACATATTTTATCGTATTTAAAATAATATTCTAAAAACTAGCTCCGTTCCTGTTGATCTTTGGACACACTGTATAATTTTAATAGGATTTAAGTGCTTTAGAACTTCCATAACCCAAATTTTTAGTTGTTCAAATGAGTTCTCCTCGAAATATTTCAAATTAGAAAAAAATCCCTCCACGTGAATCATTATAGCAAGTGAATTTCACAATATTTTACGGTATTGAAGAATAGTTAAAAATAGTGATGACGGCTATTGCATAAAAACTAGTTTGTGAAAATTTCAAAATTTATCGTGCGGCCGGATTTACGACTGGGTTTCACGATGCTAAGAGTGCCGACCTTTCATGTGAAAGGCTCTGTTTCGAATACCAGTGAAAGCGACAAAAACTTTTCTCTATTTGTACTCGACTCAACTACCCTTTGTAAATGGGTTTAAATTAATGGCTTAATCAATAAATAATAATTATATATCTTTAAACAAAAATAGATTAATATAACAAAATAAACAAATGCCAAACATAAACAAATAATTTAATTGAATAATATAAGTCACAGACATAGAATACCATATAAGTCAAATACAAAATTTGACAATATAAACAAAAGTAGAATTGTATCTATTGAAAATCTAAAACATTACTACATGTTGTAAGGCCTAGTACTGTCTCATATTTAAATTGTATGTGGATTTCATTAAGGCCAATTCTAATAACACGAATATAATATGCCCCCTGTTCCAACATATACCAATGACATGAACCTATATATAGACGGGTTATTAGCCTAACAATTGAATAGTACATCTTACAATGCGCTTGACTTTTATATTTCCCTAACTGTTATTCTCAATACATTAATGAGTACCTATAGACTAAACTAATGTAATTTTTGAATAAAATTATAATGAAAGAATATTTTAATCTATTATTTTCATACCTATGTATTATTATAGTGTGTGAATATAATATTAAATACTTATATGAAAGTACCTATGTATAAAAATGAGAATAAATCTCAGAGGAATTTAAAATAAATGATAATAATTATATAGCTATATGTACAATATAAAAAAAACATAATAGTATGTAGGTATAAAGGTTGAATAAAATTATTATAATTATAATTATTATTATCATTTGACATTTTACATGTAAAAAAATATAATTCATTGATAAAAAAATACTTATATTTTTTTGTATTCACTTAAAAATAATTACACTTTAGTATATGGTGTTAATTATTATAATTTAACTGAATGCCTTTTAATGAAGTAAAGTATTGTAATGTAATAGTAAAGCGTTCTGTGTTTTTTTTTTCTTTTTTCTTTTTCCTTGTAAAAAACGAAGGACGAAAGATTTTACATATTAACTAAAGTGTTAACTGATGAATAATAATAATAATACATAATACATAAAACATATTATTTTTATGGATTATTAAAAATAATTACTTTTAATTCATATATTATACCTTTTATATTATACATTATTATAATAGTAAGAGTATATGGATCAGATTACATATTATTAAATGCCTCTTTCAAGTAAATTAAAAAAAAAAACAATTATATTTTCTTCTTTTTTTCTTTTGGAAAAATTTGTTAATTACTTTATTCTGTACTTAAATGTAAAATATGTTTCCATACTTCGGGGTGAGATAATTCAACGGAATTGCTTGCAACAATAAGGAAGTTGGATAAATGAAAATTTTCGGATTATTCAAATAATTATTTCCCAAGCATTTAAAATGTGATAGTTCTCGAATTCTATGTAAAAAGGAACGGTAAAAGGCTTCGATAACCACCTATTAGAGCTATGCAAAGTCGTTTTAAATAGGATTTGTTTAACCAAAGTGGTGGTAAGATGTCGTGTTTTAATCAAAGCCATGTCTTTTTTTAGCCGAGTTTTAGGAACCTGTGTTGTGTTGCAAATGAAGAGTTGTTGGTTTCGAGGATAAGGATGTGGAAGGATTTTTTGGAATTGGGTTTTCGGAATCTGGGGTTCTGAAATTATTGGGAATGGGGAAAAGTATGGAGGGGATATTTAAGAGAAAGAAATTAAATTCATCTAAATCTTAATTATTAACTTTAGGAAACTCATTTAATGGAATGTGATAACATATGAGCTATGAATGTATGACTAACGAATTCCCAGATAACGTGTTGGGTCACTTCAATCGTCCAATTGTGAAGGAATGAGCATTTGCTGTACTTCTTGTTTCCCATTGGAAAGCTTTTACTGGAGACCCGTAAGGTACCTATAAAACAGGTACAGTGGAACAAACTTTATGGCGATGACTGAGTGTGGTAAACGTTTAAGTGACATTAGAATCATTTTTATCAAAATGTATGCATTATATATACTCCATTTTGAACCTAATATACGTTTTATAGATGATTAAAAGAACAGACAAGGAGAGTCAATTTTGCAGCGAGTTCCTTTGTAACTTAAATACAAATTTGACCTTTTTAAATTCCTATATTTTAAATCCCTTGATCCCCTATACTCCTATAAAGACTACTTCAATTACTGAATTAATTCATTAGGGGAGTTCACCTAAATTCCAAATTTCAAAATCTAAAGTTGCTAAATCCCAAAAAAAAAAAAATCTCAATGTTACAAAATCCCAATTGGATTCAAAATCAGAGTTATACGCCTTTTACAGAATATTCTGAATTTGAATAAATTTTAGAGTTGGTTACAAAATCAGGGTTTAAAATTTGGGATTATTTTTTTTTGGGATTTTGGACTTGGTTTTTTGATTTTGGGATTTTGACATTCGGATTTTGAACCCAACCCATTCATTAGCTTAGATTAAATCTAAGCAACAACTCCATCAGACTAACAGCGTTATTACTCAACCAAGGAAAAATCGCAACTAAATTTATTCAAAATTTATATTTTGTTTGAAAACGAAGCTCAGACGTTTCAAAATGCTAATTAAGTGCATTAAAATCCAATATATATTATCATACATATCTAATTTTATATTTTTAGTAAATTATTACAAATTCTAATGAACACTGCAAAACTGCTATTTAAAATAAAATGTAATGCAAATAATTTAATTTTTTTTTTAATTTCAAATTTCCGAGAATATTAATTTTTAACACTTTTAATTCCAAGAAAGTGTTAAGTACCCAAAGTTATGAATAAAAAAAAAAGGAGTGTTAAATAATAAATGAAGAAAATTTTTCAAAAAATTTTTCAAGGTAAAAAATATTATTGTAAAAGTTTTTTTAAATTTTTTATTATTTATAGTTGTCCTTCATCTTCTGTAAAAATGTTGAACATGTTGTAAGTGCGTCAAATATAATATCTAATTTTATACAATATTTATGTTGTGCAAGGACGATAATAAAAATGTGTTTGTTAATAATGAGCTCACCTTTAAAAAAAATGACCTTTATCTCAAATAATAAATTATATAAAATTAATTTAAAATTCTTTCATTGTCAAATAATTTTCAAAAACTATTTTGAAAACTTAATATTTTTATTTTCTTTCTAACCTTGTACTTAAATAATTAATTTCAACTTTAAGGTTTTTATTAAAGTAGATACTCTTTAAATTTTTGAAAAATTTCAGATTAAAGTTAAAAGTTTATTTTTATTATAATTTTTAATATTTGATTATCCCTGTACGAAGGTAGGCTTAAGGATGTTTCAAATTTGTGATGCAATGATGGAAACTAAAAAGAAAAGAATTTAAGTGTACCGATAGGATGAGAATCGAAAGCTATGCCGATTTGGCTCACAGGTGTACTGTTTTTTACTTTTGGAGCTAGGATTCTAAAATTTGAACAAAATAATTTTTTACAATAGCCATAGGTGTCTGAAATAGTTTAGTTTTTTAAAAGTATTACAGTTTTTAACCAGCGACTTAACAAAATTTTCCCAGTCTAATCTAGTCTCCCCCTTATTTGTAATTAAAAATTCTAGATTTGATTCCTTATATTAATAAGGCTTTTATTTATTTAAACTTAGTTTTAATAAATAAAATATAGGAAAATCTAACTATGGCAAATAATTATTAACCAAATTTAAAACTATTTTATTTAAACATACTTATAGGAGTAACCACGAAGGTATTGGAAACGGTTATATAAAAAATGGAATTAAACAAGACATTATTGCGAATATTTAATTAATAAATTATATAACTAATATTGAAATATAGTCTAAAATAAAAAAGTTACTGTAGCTTTACATATGAGCTAGATTTATTTTCTGGAACCCGAGAGATTATTTTTTTTAAAGTTATTAAGCCATAAAACTAACTTTTACGGATACCGGTACTAGTATAGCTATGAACCTTTATGAAATTCGTCATTACGTTTGTAACAGTATATAGGAGAGCAGATTTATATAGATTCAAGTTTGCAAGGGACCAGATGTAGGTAAAGATACCTAATTTAAGCATTTTCACTCCGAACAATTTTCAAGATCTTTCGTCATAAGATTTAACAACAACTATATAGACATTGATTTAATATTGTAGTGTTTCATGTTACAAAAAGTTTCAATATTTCAAAATTTTTCAGGAAAATTAGGAAAATTTGTTAGATATTTATAACTTTGATAGCGGGTCTTCAAAACCATCAATACTTTATATATTTACATTATTATACCATTTTTACGTGAATTAGAGAAAGTAATTCAATTCTATTTTTAAGCGATCGAATTTGAAATAACGCAATTTAAAAACGAAGTTTAAAAAATTTGATATTCTACAAAATAATTTTACACAAAAGATTTACACATATACATATGCATTCGAGTTCTTTGAGCGCAAGGTTCAATAAGTGATTTTGCGATCAAGACTACACAAACATAACAATAGCATGAAGGCCTTACATTACAGCAGCATAAGAGTCTTACATTACAGCAGATATAAGTCTGAAGATAAAAAAATTTGGAGCGATGAGAGTGATTCAAGTGATCCCTCAAAAAAAGAATGCATAACACTAATTAAAAAAATGAAAGAAATAAAAAAATACCTTTAATTCGTTTAATAAAAATGAACTTATATTATTTTGTTATTTTTTTGTTAGTTACATGGGAAATATACTATGCAAATTAATATTTTTAATGCACAATTCCATTTTTATCTTAATTTATTACACATCTTAATAAAAAAGTGTGCAATACACGCTGAAACCATAAATTTTTTCAATCTTAATGTTTTTATTTTTATTAATTTCTGCGATGTGGAAATAATCCCCTACTTTTTTATTCACTTCATATCTATTTTTACGTTATTTTCTTTTAATGCGACTTTTTGCGGAAAGTATCTAATGCGGGAAAAAAAATTTGAATTTGTATTTGAATCATCAAAATTAGTTCTCCAAATTCCCCAAACATTAGTCTCCCAATTATCACCCCCAATACTATGCAATACCTAACTAACGCAACGAATCATTTACTTTTATTAAATTATAAAAAAACAAGATGCATTATTATTTAACCACGAGCATATTATAATATAATGTTAATAGAATAATAAAAGTAAAATAAAAATTTTGTAACCCCTGCTGATTCGAGTAATGAAATTCAGACCATACAAACATTTTTACATTGAAAGCATACTTTTAGGGGTTCATACTAAAAAAACATTATTTAACAAAGTTTATCAACTTGCTATTCTAATTCTTATAGGCATTCAAATTTTTTTAATTTTTTTTTTTCACTTTTCATAATTTAAAAATATATGCTTTTTTTATTCAAATAGACAATTATGTAATAAAATTTAGTTTAATAATAAAAAAAAAATATTTTTTTTAATGCATACTCTTATGGGTTCATAAAAAAAAAAGACATTATTTACCAAAGTTTATAAACTTACTATTATAATTCTTATAGGTATTCAAATTTGTTTTTAATTCTTGTTATAAATTACAAAAAAAATTTTATTACACTTAGACTTATAACCCTGGGAGTTTTGATTCAGCGGAGTCATAACTTCCTTATACAGTTCACAGATTAAAAATTATTAGTAATATTAAAAAAAATTATCAGTGACCACCGGTACACATTTTGGGGTTGGATCCCTTCTTCCAAAATTGAGAAAACAAGCAAAATTTTACATTTAAACTACATTTTGAAAGGCTATTTTGCAAAAAGGGTAATCCTGACTTTGCAACCAAAGCCTCGCATACATGAGTTTATAAATACTCT
This sequence comes from Dolichopus griseipennis, assembly GCA_963082915.1. Classification (NCBI taxonomy): domain Eukaryota; kingdom Metazoa; phylum Arthropoda; class Insecta; order Diptera; family Dolichopodidae; genus Dolichopus; species Dolichopus griseipennis. The sequence goes on from OY720443.1 coordinate 61,106,446, forward strand.
GGAAGAAGGGTCAACTTTGATTTTTAACTAACCTAAATATGCTTCCTAATATAGTTTATCGCATACATAAATATATAAATACATATTGTTGCACATCTAATATTTTGCCTCTATATATTTTTGTATTATCATACTTTAAATTATAAATATCAGAGAAGACTTTTAGATTTCTTAAAGGGACTTATGATCAACTTGTAAAGGGACTTATGTCCCACGTAAATATTTTAAAGTGGGTCATAAGTCTCTTAGGGATTTTCGTCTCACTAAGTCATAAGTCCCTTAGGGATTTACGTCCCACTAAGTGAGTCGTAAATCCCTAAGGAACTTATGATCCTGGGACTTCTGACCCTGCACCGCTTTTTTTATTCAAATTAATTATATAATATCTAATTTTATAAATATAAATTAATATAAAAACAACATTTTTTTAGATAATAAGTTGACATTAAAAAAATTTTAAATAGTAAGTACTTATATTATACAATTAAAAATTGCGTACAAAATAATAAGGAATTAAAAAAAAAAACATGAGGGTTTTATTTTATTTAAATTAAATTAATATCGCATAATTATAGCATTTATTTATATTAAATTAAAATACTTGAAATCTAAAGAATTCAAATTTTGAATTTTTTATTTTAATTTTTCAATAGAAAAAAAAAAAAAAAAAAAAAGATTTCGTTATATTCAAAATTAATTTTATGTTTTTATTAAAATAATATAATAAAATGTAATATTAATTGTTAATACATAAGAGGATTACATTATATAAATAACATTACAAAAATAATAAAATTAAAATTGAAAACAAAATTGAATTATAAAAAAATTATTTGAAAATTCAAATTTATATATATATATATATATATTTATATATATAATTTGAATTTACAAAAATTAAAACAAGTAAAACAGTATGAATTTTAATTATAATTTAATTTATATAATGTTGATAAGTATTAAATATAAATTCTATGTTTTTTTTTATATATATATTTACATGTTTTAATCCTGAAGTAACTCTCAACCTAATTAAAAATTATAATTTTATATATTTATATCTTTTTTTCAGCACTTAAAACCATGTTCTATAGAATCTATACATAAGATTAATTTTCCCTTCTTTTTTTTATTTATAAATATGATGCTTGATATATAATAAGTATATAATATATTATAAGTATATATTATACAAACTTTTATATGAAAATACATATTATATATATATATATACAAACTTTTTAAATGCTTAGTCATTTTGTGAGTCCTGTGGGAATACACATTGGAATAGAGTAAAAAAAAAAACTTCATTAAAATAAAATAAAAATAGCACTTACTTTACTTAAATTCAGATTTGAAGTTTTCACTATTTTGATTTTCAATTTTCCTAATTAATGTAAAAACCATAATATAATCATAAGCTATTTAACTTTCAAAAACCTTTCAAATTTTACATAATATGGTTTACATAAACTATTTGGATGAATGTATCTACTATTTAATAATTACAATTTTGTAAACAACTTTTATGGAATATTATTTTATTACAGTTTTTAAAATTGTTTTTAATTAAAGTTTTCCCTAATCGGGGGCAAATATAAGGAACTAAGTATAAGAAAATAACGGGTTTTAAATACAATTTGCAATTAAATGGAAGATGTTCTTTTATATGATTCAATTACGTATCTAGTGCAATTTTTTTAAATTGAAGGGACCGATATGTTACGCACAAATTAAGCGTAAAATAAAGATAATTAATTCATTTAATCTTTGGAAACAGATTCTTTGTAATTAAGAAATTTTTAAGATTTTTTAATTCCGTCCATGTGTCAAAGATATGAGTAGACAATCAGTTACAAATAAAGTAAACTTTGGCTGTACGAAAAATGTCCTCAAAACAAAAACTTAGGGGACTTTTAACTGTAGGGGAAAAAATTTACCAAATACAATTTGAATAAAAGTCTCCAATTATGGAAAACAATTTCGGAATTTTCTTAAATTTTAGAAGTATTTTTACACATGCAAAAAAATCTCTAAAATTTCATACAAATTTTGAGGACTTAATAATTTTATGTTTTGTCGACTTTTTTTATACAGCCGCAAATTATGTTTCTTAATTGGAAATCGATTCAATAATGAATGTGTTGAAACCAATAACATTAAAACTTAATTAAATTCATTAAAATTTAAGTTTTTCAGTTATTCCATCACAAGGAAGGAGAATCAATATTGACCTCTTTGTTTGGAACGTTTTATCAACATTATTATGAATTGTATGACAAATATAAAATATTAAAAACATAAATTTTTCTTTTGGGACTCTTTTAAAAATTGGCATTTTAAATAGGATATTTCCTCCATATTGGAAACTTTTTTGAACAGTTCATCTTTATAATCAATGATGCCCGAATACATTTTAAGAATCGTAGAAATTCAGATATTTACTTCTATGTAGTTGATTCTAACGTTTATCTTACAAATTTTAAAACTTTTTAAACTAATTCTTTATTCAAATAACTCATAAAGTCTGGGAATGGCACATAATCCCCAAAACCAAAAGTATCAGATATGTTCTTATATAAGAATTATACAATCTTCTGAATAAATTATAAGAGATCTTATTATAGTTCACAAAATCAGCCTTTTATCCTCTTTCTAGCATAGTTATGCATGGATATGTATAATTTTGAATTTGGTTATATAATCCGATTTTTGAGGATTTTGTCTTTGGGGATTTGGTCTTGGGCATTTCGTACCCAACCCAAAGGAGCTTAATAAAATTTTATAAATTATTACTTAAGCTCTTAAATGGGTTCAAGTTCGGGTTCGTCATAATGTTTGTTTTAAGGGGGTTCCGGATTCAGATTTTGGTTTTTAGAGCTTGACAATTTAGAATGATAAAGACTTTAACATCAATATTAATAACACCTTTTACACTAATTTGTCTTTTAGCATACACATTTTTCTCTAAATTAGACAGTGTAGTTGATGGTCAGCTAGAGCGCTAGATCTCTACTAACTTAAAATTAAAATATTTAATTTAATTTCTGATGCAAATTAAATTATAAATATTTTTTAAAATTTTCTTCTTTAAATGCATTTAAAGTTTTTTTTTTAATTTTTAAACATTTAAAGTTTTAAATAAAATTTTTAATTAAAATAATATTTTACCATTATTTCTTTTAACACAATTTCTAAATAAATACAACAGTTATATTAAAATTTAATTAATATATATATATATATATATATATTTTTTTTAATCGTTATATATTAACTAAACTTTTAATTTTAAAATTTTTTTTAAATAATAAAGAACAGTCTGAAAATGTTTTTATTTCACACAATATTTTATTAATTGCTTGTAAACTTTTGTTCATTGAGATTTATTTTATATACATATTATATACAATTTAATACATACAATAATTTAAATGTATAAGTATATAAAGTTCATATAATAAGAAACTATTAAACTTAAGAGGAAAAACTCTCAAAAGAAAATCTCTACTAAGGTGAGAATAAAAAAAAATTAAATTATAAAAAGTTTAAGAAAAAACTTAAAGATTTAGAAGGGGTTTCATGAAGCAGTGGTTCACAGGGGTTTAACTTTTATTTAAAAAAAAAATATTATAAAAATTTAAACTTTTAATTTTTTTGTATTTTCCTGTATTATCATCGTGTTAAAATTTTTTTTAATTTTCCTTTTCATAAAAAAAAAACAAAAAACACAAAAACAACAAAACACAACAATTTTGGTCTTAAAACAAAGTTTGTTGGAAGAGAATTATATGATGTAGAAATTAATCCACGTAAATCACATTTATATTTGCGGTTTGGAAAAAAATGTTCACCCCTGTTCCTTGTTCCTTGTTTTAGCCCTAAAAAAAAAAAACAGAACTTTATTTTATTATAACAGAGTATATCCCCATCATACTGTATAAAGAAAAACCCAGAGTTAGTATAACCACCATTTACAAAAGTGATAATCACAGGTGTACACAAGTATTATAGGTATATTATTAACACACAAAATAAAGCGAACTAAATAACTGTAAGAAATAACAAAAAATACATAATATATAAGTAAAATATATAAATAATATATAATAAAAATAATGAAGCAAAAAAACAAAAAACAAAATGTAGAAAAATAAAAATTTAAATCCCAAGTATGAATAATTGGAATAAATAATCGCGCATTAATGAAAAACCACGTAAACATTGCGGTTAAAAACAAACTTTTTTTTTTTTTCTTTCTTTTCATCATCTTTTTTTTTGTTTTCGTGTTGCTTTTGTAATTTTCCAAAAAAAAAAAAATTAAATTGTAATATTTAAATAATATTATACCTACATACATACATAACGGTACTTGTTTAAACACTTTTTTTTTATTTAAATATAAACTAAATATAAACATTTAATATTACATAATATATGGGAAACTAGTAGTAAAAGTACAGCCAAGGTGTTTTTAAGAGGGCACATTTCCAAAATTACACAGTGTTCTAGACTAAGTGTTGGGTAAAGAGTGTATTGAAAATAGACCTTTTGATTGAATATCAAATTGATTAATTTAAAGAAAACCCATTATGTATAAGAAAATCTATTTGTATCAGGACTGCAAACCATACCCAAATCTGAACCCAGAACCCGCTCCAAATCAAACATTTTGAGGAACCCGAACTTGAACTCATTTAAAAGCTGGGATCATGTTCACAAATTAGGTTTGTCCTCAAAGTAATTAGTTCTAGTTGAAGTTCTTTCAGTAAAACTCTAAAATTTCTACATAACCACCTTCATAGTTTCATTATTTCCGAAACTAGACACTATTTGTAAAGTCAGGTTTTTACATATGAAATATTAGATTATATCATGTTCATTTGTTAAAAAAATTTCAAATCTATCAAAATGTATCATAACACCTCGACTCGAGCCTTCTTTTTTAATACTGACACAGGAAAAAAGATATGTGTCCAATATCGGTAATTATGCTTGAAATACCTCGAATTTTTATAGCCAAATCAAATTTTTTAAACTTTATTTTAATATTATACTGATTTAAAAATTTGAACCTGAACCCGAACTGTAAATACTAAAATTTTCCAGATCCAATCTGAATTTGAAACTGAGCTCAATTTTTCGCGGAAGTTCAACCCTGGTTTGTTTTAATTATTTTAAATAATTGTGGAATTTTTCACAAGTGTTCAAATATTTTGGAGAAGTGCACAATTGTCTTAAATGGTGTTTAAAAATAAATAATTTATTCATTTTAGTCTGCTAAGGGAAGGCCATTTCAAATAAATTACTAAAAATACTCTTACTCCAGTTTTAAAATATAGCTTCTCTAAAGTTCCTGACTTAAAATGGAAGATAAGGGGTTAATAGTTTTGTTAAAATTGAGTGTCGCTTGATGGCAAAATAAAGTACTTATGGCAAAACCATATGTATGATAAAACTTACACAACTTTTGATAAAACCATTTAAATGCAGGGATTTTCCCGACTTCGGGAACGGAAATTCTTCAATGAAATTAATTTTTTTAACAAGGTTCTAAATACCCTGACCGAGAAACGGACAGACAGAGAAAAACTGTATAGGCACATTTTTCCAAAAAAAAATTTTTTTTAAATATGTTAAAAAACGCGGTTTTTTGTGGTTTATCTGAGCGGAAATTTTTTAACGTAATTTTTTTTTTTGGTTTTTCCCCGACTTCATTACAACCTGTGCCAGAAAAACCAAATTCTTCAGTACAATTACAAATACCCTTATGTTTTATGTGTGTTACATCAGGTATCGTTTTAGTTAAACACGAATCAGGTAATCGTTTAAAAAATATAGGAATTATATATATACTATTTGTATATATGTATACAATTTGTCATATAATATATATGTATAGAAAAAAAGCTGTCAGGAAAAATAATTTTTTAATGAGGTCAACAAAAAACAGAATTAAAATATATAGAAAAAAACTAGTACAATAAATTGTTCGAAATTATGAATGAAATCAATTATAAGAATTGAATAAAAAAGAAAGAAAATAAAATAGAATATATAGTTATAAAAAAAAATGTTTATAAATTAATAAATCGTTATAAAAATAATAATATAAAATTATATTATAATATTATATTTGTTCCTGTCTATATAATACTCATTCGAATGAATTATGTATTTTATTACTCTATTTTGCTTTACTTAGTTTTTTAAAATAATTCACTTGTACAACACTCGTAATTATTTCTGTATAGGTACTTTTATGTATACATATATTTTATATATATATTCAAATAAACCCAAAAGAAATCGTTTAAAACACTTTTGGACAAACATTATAATAAATTTGTGAAAATAAAATTATCCCTAAAAGTATGCAATTTTTAGGAACAAATCGAAATTAAAAATTTTTGTCACACTTTTTTTCAAAGATTTATATAAATTATTTTTTTAGCTGTTCATTCATTAAGGCCAAACTGTTTTTTTCCTGTTTTACCCTTGGGGGAGCATAGAGCTTCTACAAAACTTCTGTGCGAGACTCCGTTTCCGTTTCCTTAATTGTTTATTCACTAAGCTAGATGATTGGTCTGCTGTAGCTATTTCACATGATTTTCAATCTCCGCAAGATGTCACTGCATTTTTCCTAGATTTTCCGAAAGATGTCACTACGATTTTCCATACCCCTATCTTTTGATGTACAGAATAGATGTTTCTTGGGTTATGTCATGTCTCATATGCATATGTCAATAATGCCAATTTGACAGATGCATATGTTATTATAGATAAAATAAATTTTTTATTTACTATTAACATATAGGTTATTTCGGAAACACTTTTGCATGTAATATTTTATTTGTTTTTTAATTATTATTTTTCTATTTTTAGACTATTAGATATTTAATTAAATAAAATTTATATTTAATTATAAGTTATTTTTATACAATTTTTATATTGCTATATACTATTTATTAAGTTTACCAAAGCAGAGATCAAACCAGGCGTACGAAAGACCGGCGCCACAACCCCAGCGCCATCAGCTGTGTATATAATAAACAGTTTTTAACCTTAAATATTATAAAAATTTTTGAATTTAATTAAATATTTTGAAGTTCTACTCTTAATTAAACTAAACCGTATTTTTAATTAAAAGATTTCATTTATACGAATTTATATTTTCAATTGAATCAATATATTGTTTTGGAAAAACAATTATATCAATTAAATCAATTATATATTAATAAAACAAGAAGTACTTAAAAAAAGTACTTCTTGTTTTACGAAAGAAATAAAATTAAATGAAAAACCATTAACATTATAAACGTTTAAAGAAATGCATATTTTTAATAAGTTAGTGTCGTATATTTTATTATATTTTGACTACAATATAATACGATAAGAGACGGAAACCTGATTATTTTGTCGTTTTAACCATTTTTTTTTATCAGAAAAAAAAAAAAAAAACCAAAAGAAAATTCAGGAAAAAAAATTTATAATTTTCTTATAACGATTTTCCGAAAGGAAAATATAAAGAAAATTTACTTATTTGACAGTATCGTAGAACCATCTTTTTAGTGTAATTTAATAAGAAATTAAATTAAATTTATATATATATATATATATATATATATGTACATATATATATGTTCATATATATATATATATATAAATTTAATTTTATTTATATATATATATATATATTTTATTCCATAATGGCAAACAATTTTTTTATTTCATATTTTTGTATATATACATAATAAAAATAATATATATATATACATACATAATCTTTTATGTAATATGAATATAATAATGTGAACGTGTGTGCAAGTATACCTAAGTAAATATGTAATGCAATATTCATTTAAATTAATATTAAAATATATTTTATATATATATATACAAGGCAATAGGTAGGTACTACATAATTATGTTTCAAGAAAATTTTTTATGTTCTTGGGAAATTTTCCAGGTGGTTTTAAATATCCTGTTTAAAAAAAAAAGAAAATACAAAAATAAAGGAAAATTTTAAATAAAAATTAAGAAAAAAATTTAATACACATATATATACATTATGTTTCTTCTGTAAATTTATACTTTTTATACTGGGTTATCAATTATATAATTGATTTAAGTAAAATTATATTTTGTCACGATTAATTGTTTTTAAAATTTTTCTTTTAAAATTAATTTTTTCAATTTTAAACTGTCAGTCTGTATTACAGTATTTTTTTAATTAAATTTATTTAATATTAAGTAAAAGTTGGTATTTTTTATTTAAGGAAATATATTTTGTCATTGAAAATATCAGTAATACTGTAAAAAACCCTTCTTGGTAAATCTCAAAGTTCAGTTTTTGTCTTAGTGAAACTTCGACTTTTCTATTTATTAGTTTTGGCGAAAGGGAAGATTCAATGTAACATATTTGAACCAAGCTCCAAAAGAATACATTGATTATTAGTTAATTAAAGCTTGAGTTAAAATGTCCTGAAAATGCTCCAAATGCTACAGTCCTGAAAATGTTCCAAATTTGCATAAAAAGGGTTCTCCTATATAGGAGGAGGATTCATTAACAGGAATAATCGTAAGAATTACAAGTATTCGTGAACAAATGTATTTTCAAATTATATGCAGATACGGATTCGAATTTCATGGAATGTGTACACAGTGACTCAGAAGATTACGCAGCAAACAGAAATTAAGGAAGGAGTGTATAAATGGATAGATTACTTTTTAAGAAAATCTTCAAATTGCCTAGCCAGAGGGAATTTCAAAATTGACATAGGATCTTGAACAAACCTTTAGCAGAACAGGTATTGTTGTAGAACTATGATTTCATCCAATTTAGCTCATCCCCAATATTTCTAGAATCCTATATATTTCTCAGAAATCCGATTCCCAAAAATTTTATTCCCAAAACCTTATCTTTTCACATCCTTTACCTCGAAACAAAGTTGTACCTTTATATCGCAGATCCCATCTTAGAGTTTCGATCAAAAAAGTCTGTATTTTTGGTGTGCTGAAAACGTACTCTACTACACCAAATATGCGCGACTCCAAAAATCGTCAAACAAAAAATATATATAGCAGAACAATATAGATAGAGAAATAAGGCAATTTAACTAGACATTAACATGATGAATGCCAAAGGCCTGGTGCAAAACCAATACAGATAGAGCAACTTTGTGGGGAAGTTCAATGCTCTCAAAAAAGATGAAATACGACAAAAACATCAGCTGGAAAGAGCGAATTGATAACAATAAAAATAAAGCATTCTTAGCACTGAAGTGACATTATACTCAGTACACAGCAGACCCGTCTAGGTTGATTTTACTGTAACAACTCTTAAATTAGCAACTTATAATAGCATCTTTGGAAACTTCCTCAAAGTCAAATGAAAAATTTTCAATAATGTGACACACCTCATAACTTATTAAGAAACCAGGTTATGACATTGTAACAGAGTACTTCTTAAGGTCTTTTATATCAAAACAAAAATACATGAGAATTTTTTGGAAAATCTTCTAATACTGATATAACGGTACAAATTTTTACCTTAACTTCTTCTTGTTAATAACTTAATTTTTTATAATAAAAACATAGTTATGAGTTAATTTATCTAAATTTTACATGATTACATATAATTTTTCGATAAATATTATGAAGTACTTACCTACTTTTTATTTAATTTCAGTTTTTTATAGTTAAAAGTTAAAAAAAAAAGTTATGTTTATTTATTACTACATATTTAGGAAAGAAATTTATAATTGTTATAAGTTTTAAATTATATTAAATATGATAATTTTAGTAAACCATTTTTAAATTGCATTTTAAAATCAAATAAACTTATGAAATTTATTACTTTCTTTTATGTTTGTAAACAGTAAAAGTTTAATTTTGAATGTTATTTATTGTAACAAAGTTAAGTAAGTCGTTAAAAAATGTTATATATTTAATTTGTTTTAATAAATAATATTAAATAATGTGAACTAAATGCAATACTTGAGCACAAGATTCTGACAATTCTTTTATATTACCAAGGAATGTGAAATAACTTAGAGCGCAACTTTAATAAAGCTGAAGTGATTTCCTGCTGTTTATTTCTTGAGCCATTTTTTTTTGTTTTAGTCCCTTTTTTTGCTGAATTCATAATTAATTTCCAAAATATTTTTTAGTTCCTGACAAGTTATAGATGATATCCAAACCTGTGTTAACCTGTACTTTTCTCTCTCTTTTAAATAACCAAGGAAGAACTCTTTTAAATTACCAAGGAATGCAAAATAATTTATAGCGCAACTTTAATGAAGCTTAAGTGATTTCCTTTAATTCTCTTCAGAACTTAGAATTAAAGATCAATAAACTGAAAGAATGAGCAGGAGAATTGGGACTCCAAATAAATATGAGTAAAGCAAAAAGTAATGAGTTGTATTAATAAATTACACAAATATCATCACAATTCGACACTTCACAAGATATTGCAAAACTACAATTACCGGTGGATCATAAAAATTGAAAATTGAAATACAGATGAAGAAATATGAAATAAGCTGAAACTCGCAAGAGCCTCTTTGGTAGACTAGGAAGAATATAGAGATCTACATAAATATCGAGGAAAAGAAAAATAAAAATATTCGATTTCTAAGGGATAAATAATTCTGCTATATGACAGTGAAATCTGACTAATGAACGAGCCCCATTTTATATGAAAAATCTTTTGGACATTCTGAGGAAAAATTAATTTTCCTATAAGACATTGAAATCTCACTGAAAGACAAGCACCATATGAAAGAGTTTAAGGTTTTCATCAACAGATTTTCGTCTTCGCATAATATGGAAAATCTTCTGGACATGGAAAGTAAACAACAAAAACCTATCTGGATACAAATAAGAAAAACCGAAATACAGGTAGAAAGGACACGTACTCACGAGAAACTCAATTGCCAAACAGATCTTGGATTAGAACGCTCTAAGAAAAAATGAATGAACAAAATTCAAAAACACTTGAAGAAGAATCAAAGGAAAATAAATATAATGAAAAAAACATAAGCACAAGTCAAATCAACCGTCCAAAATCGAGTTAGATAATGTGGCTTCGTGGAAGTCATATGTAGTAGAAAGGAAATAAAAACAAACCTAAAGCTGAAGTATGCCCTCATTTATTATAAATCAAAAAAACAATTAATTTAGATATCAAGGATACCAAAAGATTAATTAAATCCTTGAACTTTTAGATAAAAGTTTATTGACCTCTCATTTAAATTAATTCTCTCAGATAATTTAAACTTTTTTTTACAGATATTTATGTTAATTTATTATATTTTAAAAAGTATCTTATCTAAGTACTGTCACTTATCAAGTATCGTTAATACAAGGATTAATTATATTTTACAAACAATGAAAAAGTACTTTTTAAAGTAAATATAGGTTTGGTTGACAACAAAAGACATACTTTTGGCATTTTCTACAAAAATTTGTAAAAAAACTTTTTTTCCCAACAAACTAAACATATGCTACATACATATCACGTGTACGCTAATTTTACATATTATTATGTTCCAAGTTCCTTATGCCTTTTGTTTTCAAAAATATTAACAATACGTTAAAGTTTTATTCCAGATTTAAGCAGATTTCTAAAACAAAATCCGAGTACAAAACTTTTTTGAATGTTTTCATAAAAAAAAGTTATCTTGCATAACAATTAAGCATAAACTTCCTCGTTTTTTAGGACACATATGTGCATAAGTTACAGAAGGATATTATATAAAATAAGGAAAAGAAAATGTATAACTAATGATCCTGAAAAAAAAAAAATAAATCAGTGTAAAATATAAGTGATTCCTCTGAAATGTATATGAAATTAAGATTATATAAGTGAACATCCGCTCAAGCTGGAACAGACCTAATGTTAACAGTGAAAAAAAGTTTGAAACATTTTTATTTTTAAAAATAAAATAATACTTTGAAAATAATTTTTGAAGAATAACTAAGCATACTTTGTAACAAGACGGAAATTAACTTAATGTTAACCTTATTATTAAGATGATTATTAAGTTTAAAAAATTTTAGTGGTTAATAATTAAGTGAGAAAATATTTCTTCAAACATTAAAATTTAGTTTGGGAAATTTATGTCGGTTTTCAAGATATTAACTACTAAAATGTCGGTTTGGATGAAATGTATACACAAATATTGACAAAAAAAGGGAATACCCCGATATGGAAACAAATTCTAAAATCCTTTTAGATAATCTTAATAATTTTTTCGTCATATTGGATATAGATATTTTGGGAATTTAGGGAATTTCCTTTCATTTCATTTAGGGAAATTAAGGGAATTGACATTTTGATAATCAACATAACCTCTGTTATCATAATCGACGTAACCTCCGTTTGTTTGAAATGATAGCTTATCTACATATTATAATATATATCATAACAGAAGTGAGGAATATTCTAAGAAAGAAAACGCCCAAGGTTAACGAACAAGAAGTAGCATAAATAGTGAAGATATTTTTTGTTCGGTCTTAAATTGATTAAATTGATTAATATATAACAAAAATCCCGAAATCAAAAGTTCTATAGGATTTAATAATATAAACCTGCAATCCCCCGAGGGATTTTAACTTGAATGAATCAACTAAAACTCCTCTAAAAAATGAGACATAATTTTCCATTGTATTTTCAAACCTGTGATCTAGCAGCTTTGACATATCGCCAAATTTTTTACGACAGAATATTATAAAACAAAATCTACACCATTTTTTCTTATAGTTCTCAAATTGTTTGTTTGTAACAAATAGAAGCTAAATCTATTCTAGGCTATTCATCATTGTTTAATTTTTTTAACATTTCTTCACCTTTGATTCATGCATGTTCTTTTGATGCAAACTGAATTTCCAGTCCATTTGTGGAACAATTAGCAAGTACAAAAAAACTAATAAGAATGTGTAGTTGACTATGTCAACCCTGAGATCACTGTTTAAACCCGTGGTAGTATTATTTCTTGTGGTTGTTGAATAGAGAATAATAATTGTTTGTGTTTCTTAAAACAAAAGTTTCGATCTGAAAACCCGCATTTCTCGCTACCTGAAGTTATGGTTGGACTTCAAAATTAGCTTTATTAGTTATCAGTGAACCGGACTAACGGAAATATGGCTAAAAGATACAAAAAACCAAATTAACTTGAAATTAAATCTTAAGCAAAGGTATGTGGAATTCAAATTAAAAGAAATTAAATTAGTATTAAAATTAAAAGATAATATATTTGATTCAATTATATTTATATACAATTAATTAGTTATTTATATTTAATTGTTACTCAATTATTTTGATACTAAATGATTGTTTCTTGAATGATTAATCAGCAAGCTTCCACTTCCACGGCTATGTCTTTCCCCGTCTACAGTTCAAGCGAGAAGAATGATAAAATAGGAAGTTGAAAGTTTTGTAAAAATGGGACTGTTAAGGTTATGAATAATTGAAGTGTTAATGTTATCGATAAGGTAGATTTACTTAATACTGATTCCCACATACATATATCTACATTTCCATATCTATTATATTAAATTCAATGAGTTATAAACGTTAAGCAAATTTAATTATACCCATGAACCATTTAATTAAACCTTCTGTATACGGTAAAACGGGAATGAACTGTGACTACATGACTCTATTTCAAAACTTTAATCAATCGTCAAACATCACGTCTACCATTTATTGCTCCCAAATTAAAAAAAAAAAAAATACAATAAAATATCCAAAAAACTTTTAATTCCAAAATAAAAATCTAAAGGTAAAAAAAAACAAAACTTTTGTTTAAAAGCAATAAAAAAAATTCGTACTCAAATTTAAAATCGCTTTAAAATGATCGCTTTTTCAAATTTTTGAAAAAGCACCTCTTAAAAATTAATAGACATTTTTTTTTTTGCTTTAATATTTTTTTTTTTTTTTTTTTTTTATTTTTTATTTATTTTTTTTTTTTTTCTATTCAAATTTAAAATGTAAATGACAATTTTACACTAATGTTGATGACGTTCTAATGATGATGATGATAAAAAATGATATTGATAAACATTACTGATGGCATATAACACAATAACTAATCACCTATCCATTTAAGCTGATGGCATATGCATATCTAACAACAATATGCCAAACCAATGAAATGAAAACAAAGACAAAAAGTTGCAAAAAAACAAAGAAAAAAAACAAGAAAAACAAAAAAAAACAACAACAACAAATGTTGCAAAAAAAAGGAAATGTGAAAATACTTACAAGTGAAAAAAAAATCAAAAATGAAAAAAAAAGGGACAAAATACTCAATTGAGATTTAATGGATTAGATGATGAGTAAATCGGTATATTATATATATATATATATATATATATATATATATATATATATTATTGTATGTATACTTAATAGTAAGTTGTCTATACTAAAAATAATGTACGCAATATGTTGTTTGAATACTGTTTCAATTTTAATAATAATACAATAATAGTAGATAATAATATAATGTCAATGTATTTTGTAAGTGTTTATATATGAATAAAATTTGAGTAAAAAACATAAAAAAATTGGAAAAGGCCTGTATTCTTTGAAGGGTAATTCTCTTACCCAAAAAAATGAAAGCTCGGTCCTTTTAGTTTTCTTCTCTTTTTAACATTCGCAAAAAAAAATCTGTTATGATCGTGTTTTATCTTGTGTCTGCTTTTAAAAACTGTATTATATATATGTATATGTATATATATTTATTGATTCCAAATACAATTTTGTTGTCTAATAGGATTCTCAATATGAAAATTCTCATTTTATGTCACATTACATATACATATACATTTCTAAATTAGTTCATATACAAAAAACATATATTGTCAAAATATATATATATATATATATATATATATATATACCTACTGACATTTATTAATATAAATGTAAATAAGTATATATATTTATAGAAAATTTTACCATTTTATAATTTTAGAGAATATTTGTTACTAGTGTAATAGAGTACACTTCCTTTTGTTCTTTTTTTTTTTTTTTTATTTTTTTGTCATCATCAGCATTTTTTTTTTACTTTTGTTTAGTTTTTATTTTTTTTTTTTTTTGTTATTTAACACTTCAATTGTTGTTCATATTTTTGTTATTGTTGTTTTTTGTGTTGCAAATTGTATTTTTGTTTTTTTTTTTTGTTTTTTTTTTACTTTTGTATTACGAATATGAAAATGACACTTTAGAGTATAATAAATGCCATTTATATTCTCATAAAAACAATTTTTCATTATAATACCGTTAGAATTATAATGACTTTTTGCATATTAAGTGAATGATTTTTGTATTAGAGTTTTTTTTTTTTTTTTTGTTTTTATTTTTTGTTGTTTTTTTGTTTCATTGTACTTTTGCTTAATGTTAAAATTGTAAAAACGTAAAATTTATTGGATTGAATGAAAATTTGAACATAATTATACATTGTATTTTATTTTATTGGGTATAATACAATAGAAATACAAAATATATGTATTGTATGTTCAAAGTGTTGGCTGTCTGTTATTTATACATGTTAAAATATTTTAAAGTTATTTGTTAATTATGAAATGAAAATGACTTTGAAAGAATGTTAGAACTAGTTAGAAATAACCTTGGCAGGTACCTTATATGTATATTCAATTTTGTAAAATGTAATCCATTGTTTAAAAAACGTCAAAGAGCCTGGATAGTAGGTTCTTAGCTTGTTTATTAGAATAAGCTAATTGTTAATAGAAATCAATTGGGTTTTAGTAGGGCATTTTTAGAATTTGATACGGCTCAAATTTTGTAACATCATACTTGGATTAACTTTTAATCAAACCTGTAACCTGTAATCGAATGAAAGTACTTAAAGTAATTGTCAAAATAAAAATAATTACAAAAGTAATGAATCAAACCTGTACAGTAATGAGTATGAGTATAAGTATGTACTACTTAAAATAATTGTCAAATTTAAAATAATTATAAAAGTAATGAATATCAAAAATTAATTACTTTTTAGGGATTATCAAGTGAATACTTAATTCTTTTTACTTGCACTTTAAAGTACGAGTACCAAATTTTGGAAAGTACCACGTATGTATTCTAGGGTACTCGTACCCAAATTTTTACTGTTAATTTGTAAGTATTTATTACTTAGTAATGGTACTGGTACATACTTGAATTTTACAAGTCTGCTTAAAATAATTTAGGAAATGAACTGTATAGTTTCTATTAAAAATGCGTTTCAAATCATGTTGAGTTTCAAAGTATATCTATTAATTAGATAAGATTCAAAACTGTCAATATGTAAGTACTCCTTTTGAATTGGTTTACATAATAACTATGGTTGTTATATATAGCTTTTACTAATAACAGAGGCTTAACAGTTTATAACCTTTGTTAAAATATTTTTCTATATTCGTGTAAAAGACTATTAAGTGGACAATCAGTACGAACGAGATCCTCCGTAGCTGTCTTAAAAATCAAAGATTAATAATATAGTATGAAATACATAATTTTATATTTTCTCTTTTATTATAGCAAATATGGGATGAAAAGAGCAAGAATATATGACTGCTATGGAAGTTCTATATAATCAAAGATTTAATTTTTAAAGTTGTTCAAAATAATCTAGCTAGTTCAAATATAAGCATCTTTAACTTAAAAGTTTTGTTTTCTAAAATGAGAGGATCCGACTGATAACTCAGTGGTTAGAGTGGCGATTTTTCAATCGAAACGTTTTGAGTTCAAATCCTACCATAATATAAAATAAATTTAACTGCCACACCAAAAGGGAAAGGCAGATTTACTCACTTATCACATTGTATGTGGTAGAGGACTGTACATACATAAATAAAATAAATCAATAAAATAACGGAAAGTTGATAAAGTTGAAAAAAGCAAAAATTAGTAAAATTGTGTTGAGCAAGAATATTGAGATTATTATCTTATTATACATATAATCTGAATCTATTTTAAAAAGTGTTAAAAAGCGATGGCTCAATATACTTGTAGACTTTAATTCGCTGACTTCCTTTGCTTCAAAAAAAGTAATTGAACTAAGCTAAGTAAACGACGCCAGAGTAGACTAAATCCACAAAGTCAACATTAGGCCATCGCCTTAAGTAAATATAAGGCATACAATATTATATAAGTACCTACGCAGTGAATCAAGGCTCTTCCATTGATTATAAATTTACAAAACAATTAAAGAGAAACGCAATTAAAGAGAAAATATATAACAAAATGCTTCAGATTCATAAAAAACCCCCCAAAAAATTTGTTTTTTGGTAAGTCAATTTTAACCACAACAAACACACAAACAACTTTTTTTTTGAGCTTATGTTACTACAATTCTAGTACATTAAAGTTAAAGTACGTAATTACATGTATTATAAATGTGGTTTTTGTAATTGCTTTTAAAGTGTCATTTCACTGTTAAGTAACTTTTTGAATAACTTTTCAAAATAATTTTTAAGTATGTAAGTATGTAATTTTTTTTTTTCTAATTTTTTGCCTGTTACATTTATTTTTTGTTTTGTTTTATCCTTTTTTCAACATTCGTGCATCCTAATTTTATTCCAACAGGATACATCGAATTTAGAAAGTTGTACTTTAAAATGTAATTTGAATAATTATGAAAGATATATTATTATACATATATATATATATATATATATATATTGGTATATATGTATAAGAGTAAAAAAAACATGAAGCGGGGAATATATTATTACAAAGGTATTACTATACATACATATATGTGTACTTCTACATAAAAGTATATAAATAAGAGCTGCGGTAAAAAAATTTGAAGTTTTTCAATTGGAAAAAATTTTTATGATTCAATTTTTGACTTTTCTATTAGGCATAGGACAAATTATTTTTTTTTTTTTTAATTTCACTGCATCAGAGATTTGAATTTAAAGCACGTTTTACTACATACATATAGGATATTCATTAATATTTTGTCATATTTTATTAGAAAAATTTGCATAGACAATTTTTGGTATGTGCGTATTGCCTAAAACTGAGCAAGTATGTGCCTAGAAATTTAAAAATTTTGTTAAAAGCAAAAAAAAGAGATAAATTGTAGTGAAAATTTTTGGAAAATTTACTGATTTTTATTTATTAATCCAAAGTTGAAAGTATAAAATACTTTTTTTTAATTTCTGTTAATTTGCTTGTGATTAGGAATAAGAACCGTGTTATCACTTGGAATATGCAATGGTATCTATATTAAAGTCATTTTAATGATTCATGGATATTAATAAAAAAATACATGTAAACGTTTTGTTGCTACTAACTATAATAGTTACATGAACTTTCGATAAATATTCGATATGATTGCATATGATATACAAAATCATAACCTTAACTATAATAGTCATAACCAATCATACGCATAGAATGTCAAACATAAACATTTAATTATTAAAAATTTATGTATTTACCTTTTTATGTTTGATTCTGAAACTTTAAAATTCTTTTTAATTTTAGTTTTAGTAACTTGTCATTTCTTTTCAATTTAGTTTGCTTGTATGTATGATATCATATGATATGTACGTTTCGTTTCGTATGCCTATGACTTGAAGAATGATTTCTAAATGATAAAGAATGATGGTTATGACTATTATCGATAGTTGTAATATGAAATGTCATACAATTGTACAAAATCATATGATACCATATGACATCATATGACTATTATAGTTAAGGATTACTTTGAAAATCTTGGAAAAATTTATAATGGAAAGTTTCAGCACAAAACAAAGAATCAAGTTGTTCGATTTTATTTTAAAAGTCAGCATTCGATTATTCAGATACAAAAATCATTCATGTTCGAAATTCACCTAAAGCCAACAAAATTCTAGCATATAGGGCACCCAAAATCCAAGAATAATTGTTGAACATCAAATACATCCACTTAGAAGCACAGTATGGACACGATTAACTTATGAAATTATCATTCGGATATTATTTTTCCGAAAACAACAAACAAGTTGCTATAAATGTAAATGGCATCCTTGACAATGATTGAAAATCTTTTTGAGGCCAGAGGTAGAGAACAATCCAAAATTGAAATTCCAAGAAAACTTACACCGCTATAACTGTTGCTTTGGCTGTTCAAAGACTATGACTATTCTGCCGAAATTATTGGCGATCGAATAATACCGTATTTTTCTGATTTTAACTGGCCACCGCATTTGCCCGATTTTTTTCTGTAGGATTACCTAAAGCCAATATCCGAAATTAAGGGTGGACGCTGGAAACTGATATGCTAGGAAAAGTTATGGGAAATGATTTGAAAAGAGCACGTCAGATCGAAACATAAAGTTACTTATGTGACACGTTATAGTTGTTAACTGTTCAACTTTGAGGCTAATACTTCGATTTGTTTCCATACAAGATTGGAATCTAAGTCTACGGATAAGATAATCAGCTCTTTTATTACCTACAATTAACATTTACATTTTAAGCAACAGGAAAAACTAAATGATTTTGGTACTATATTGTACTATATAGTACTTATAGTACTTATTAATCAATCGTTATTCTATTGAATTCTAAGTATTGGAAATAGTTGGCTGGTCTTTAATATTATTAACTTCCTAAATAAGAAATTTTATTATTCAACGAATTGTTATAAATTAGTCTGAACTTATAACCTGTAGTACCTCATTATACATCTATAGCGGTATTATAGTATTTTAGTTTTTCATTATCATTTTTCATATTTTGATTAACGTTTTTCAAAAAATCCTTCTGAAAATATATCTGAAATGCCCATATTAAATTTTTCGCAATTTTCTTTTGACCAGAAACCATGAGTATAATTTTGAAAATCTGTTAAGTATTAATAACAATAACAATCCCAGTTAATTTAAAATAAACCAAAAGAATAAACCGAATTAATTAAAAGTTTTCCAAGAATTCTTCAAAATCAAAAGTTCCAATTACCCCCATATAAAAGCCATTCTATGGACATAATTTACATAACTGTAAATATTGGTTTATACCATGTTAGTATTTTACATACGTATTATAAATACAAAATATTATATAAGAATCTGTACTAGCTGTATTTAAATTTCATTCTAAAATTTCAAAATCATTTTTCATCTTAAAAATATTTTTACAAGAAACAACAAATTATTTATCTGTAATTTCTCCATTTTTTTGCTAGAAATGTTCCAGCATAATTATTCATAAGTGTCTTAAAAAAAACTCTTTTTTTTTTTAAAAAAAAAAATTTAAATTTCAGAAATCAATTTCAGTAAACAAACATGAGTCTAGAAAAAAAAAAATTCAATTTCATTAATATTGCAAGTTTATATTAAACTTAGAAAAATTATTGATTTCTTGTTTTTTTTATATGCTACACATGGTACATGGTAAATTGACATTGGTATGGTGTTTGTTCATCACCTAAGGAAATTCAACTAGATAAGGACAAATATAATTAATTTTGACCAGCATCACGTTCCGGCTGAGTCAATTTAACGATGTTTGTTCCTAAGTCCGTCCCTTCAGACTACAAATCCAAAACTTGATAAATGTTGACATTTAGTGAGTAGGTTACTAATTACAAAAGAAAGGTGGCGCCAAGGTTCTGGGATTTTGGAATCTTCCGAACGATCTAAAGCATAATCTTTCAAAAGTAATATAAACAGTACCTTAAAATTTGGAACAAGTTTCGACGATTATATTTACTTTAGGTTTTAAACATTTCCTTTTAATTGAGGATGTGATTTTAGGAGCTGTCGCACTTCCTACAATGCCACAGAATAATATCTTTTTATTAAAAATAAAACTTTAAATTTGATTCATATGTATTCTGCAGCATTCTTCTCAAGTTTCTGAAATTTTAGTTTAATTGAAAGGGCGATACAAGTAACTGTCAAATTAATCTAAAACCTTCGAAGCATACCTCCGCAACTAATTAAGAGTCTTTAAATTACTTCAGGTATAAATAATTAATAAGGTGCTGGGTAACTTTTATATGGTTTTTGACTCGACTCAGCTACCATTCACCATTGGATTCAAATTAATGGCTTAATTAATAATTATATATCTTTAATAAAAAATACATAAATATAACAATAGAAACAAATACAAAATGTAAACAAATAATTCAATTAAGAACTGTATTTACCGAAAATTTAAGACACTTATACATGTTATAAGGCTAAGTACTATCTCATTTTTAAATTGTATGTGGAATTCATTTGATTAGTTCTAATATATAAATACATCTTTCCCTGTTCCGACATGCACATATACAGTCAGGATGTATAGTCTATAACAGTGAACAGTAAGCACAGTTTAAAAAAAAAAAATTCCACTGACTTACTGTTGCTTCATTACAACAGTTTTGAACTTACTTAAGGTTTTTCCGAAAAATTTCAATCAAAACCAGATATCATTTTCAATCCTAAAAATGTATCTGGGAATTTCAAATGACAAATCTTTTGTTTCTTATATTTCTATAATTTATTCATTTTAATTCATCAACATCATTTATCAACTTCATTTTATCAACACTTACATAAATACAAACAAAACTTAACATTTTTACTATTCGTCAAACAAAAAACCAAAATTCTCAGAATCCTTCTTATATGTCCTTTTTTAGCACATTTTCAAAAAATTTTGTAAAAATGTGCCTATATAGCTTCACTCTGTCCGTCCGTCCGTCCGTCCGTCCGTATGTTTACAAAAACTTTTACACCGTTTGAAATAGAGAAAAGAAATTTTAACCATGGGTAGTTTTTGCAAAAAAAATAATTTCGTAGAAGAATTTTTTTCTGTAGCCCCACCTGTTACGGGGCTACAGCCCCCCAAAGTTGGAAAAAGCCCTATATTTAAATTGTTATAACAAGAGTTCTGTTACATATATTTTCAATCTGAAAACGGCAAATGATAGCTGGTTTCATAAACTTTATAAATTTTTAAAAGGCAAATGTTTAGGGTTGCCATACGGTACTAAAATTTAACATTACGCAAAACTCAATTTTCTCAAAATTTTTGGCCACACATATCTTTTGAACGGTTCAAGCTAGGGTCTTGAAATTTTGGGACAAGTTAGATACCTAGAAATTAGTAGGAGTCGGTTAACAAAATTTTTTTGTCAAGCCCCCTATTTAAGAGCTATAAGGGCTCGAAAATTGAAATTTTGCTATTTTTAAACACCTGTAACGTGAATACCTGTCCAAATTTTTTTTTAGTGATAGACAAAATTTAAAGCTCTATAATTATATTTCAACATGTGTCAAAGGTTTTTCTTAATTTTGAAGGGTGACGAAGTTACAGCCCCCGAAAATTCCAAAAAAGCCCTATATTTAAATTGGTATAATAAGAGTTCTGTTAGGTTTATTTTCAATCGATAAACGGTTTTAGAGAACTGCTTTTATAGGCTTTACAAAAATATGTCGTTTAAATGTATAGGGTTGCGATACGGTACTAAAATTTAGCATTATATAAAACTCAATTTTTGCAAAATTTTTGGCCCCACATATCTTCTAAACGGTTCAAGCTAGGATCTTGAAATTTTGGGAGAAGTTAGATCCTAAAAAAATATTAGGAGTCAGTTAACAAAATGTTTTTGTCAAGCCCCCTGTTTAGGAGCTATAAGGGCCCGAAAATTGAAATTATGCTATTTTTAAGCACCTGTAACTTGAATACCTGTCCAATTTTTTTTTTATTAATATACAAAATTTAAAGGTCCAACATTATATTTTAACATATGTTAAAGGTTTTTCTTAAATTTAAAAGGGGTTCCTTAAATTGAAGAAAGTGTCTCTTAGTTTTACCCATTTTTGCTTAGATAATAAAATTCTAAGTAAAATTCCAAATTTTTGTGTAATTCACAATTTAATTCCTAAAAAACTACAGGATGAGGGAGGGGGGGGGGGGGGGTTGAAGTTGAAGTTAAATTCTTGAGAAATTTGGCAACCTTCCCCATTGAAGGGCTATAACAACTTTTAAATAAAAAATTTACTGTTAGCAGTAAATTTTATAAGTCAGTAGTAACTATTTCCAAGTAAATATTTCCAAAGTTAGACTCAGTTTGTAATACAATATAATTTTGAAAATGTGCTTTTTTAAAAACCCTTGGTTTATTTTTCATCACTTGTTTTTTTAAATAACAGTAAACAAATATTTATGTATATTCTTGATTGTATATTATTTTCTACCAAAAAAAATGTTGATTATAATCGAAATAAAAACAAAAACAACAACAGCAAAATAATACAATATATAACTAAGATAAAAAACATATCTACATACATACTATTAAATAACATAAGGAAAATATAAAAAGAAAAATCATAATAATAATAATAATAATGTATAAAAGACATTTTATTTTGCTCTTGTCTATATTCTGTCATATTTCAATGAAAAATGTTGACAGTCTTTATAATGTACACATATATATATATGTATATACATATAGATACAAGTGATAATGTAAATATCATAGAAAATATAAATTTGATTTTGGTTGTTAAACTTAAGTATAAAAATCGGTTTACAAAAAGTCAATGTCAGAATATTATATGTATATATATATGATGCGTTCATAAACACATTGTTATATTATTATTATATTCATATATGTATATATTGTTATTGTATCAATAGAATTAAGGTATTTGAATACTCTTACATTAATACAATACTCCGTGGTATACCGATATAATAATATGTGAATAGCTGTAGTATATTGAGAATACTGTAATACCAAAGTTGAAGTTTTGTATAATATGAATTTAACACTTTCAAAAAAACAACTATGAACGTACTTATTAATTGTTTTCTGTTACTTGGAATCATACCTGTATAATATTGAGTACAATGGTACTTAATTACAGTTGTAAGTACCATTTATTTTATACTCATTACTTTGATAAGTACAAATATTTGTAAGATTCCAATACTCACAAAATTCAAGTAAAAGAATCGAGTAAAAATGCTTGTACATTCCAAAAAGTAATTAAATTTTAAGTTTATAATTACTTTTGTAATTATATTTGACTTAAGTATAAAGAAATCAATTATTTGCCAAGTATTCAAGTTTTTATAGACTTTATATAGTGCGAGTTTGAATAGAAATTTGTTTGATTTTCAATTACAGTTGTATTGGACTTTATAAATGAAAATATTTGCAAAATACTCTAATTCTTAGAAAATAATTGAATTGACAAAGTAATAAGTATCACGTAATGGTATTGGTAATTGAACTGATACTTGAAATTTACGGGTTTGCTTAGAATATTCTGATTCTGAATTTTTTTTTATACTATATAAAAGTGCTCATTTAACATTTATAGGGTTATGTAATCTGAATAACTAAAGGCGTAATTTGCATTCATAAGGATCAATTAGTTGTCATATCCATGCCAACATACCAATTTTTTGCGTACGATTATAACTTTTTGGAAATTACAAGTACTTTTACTTGATTAAAATATAATTAAATATAATTAATACAACTTTCACTCCTCTTAGCGCTCGTCGTAATATTGGAGCTTTAACTCTCTTTTATAGATATCTTGTAGGTATTGATACTTACTCTATTGAATTAAAATCAAAAATGCCTCCCTTTAAACCATTCCAACAAAACACCAGGGAGGTCTCAAGTGCTCACTTCTACACTGTGGAAATCCCTAGGTGGCTCAAAACTGGTTATGGAAACTCATTTATTGTGAGAACTGCTAGAATATGGAACATGCTTCCATCCAATGCGTTCTCCTCTGATAGAAATAGACCTTTATACAATTTGCAACGTTTTAAAAAGAACTTAAATAAGTTCGTTTCTAACCTACCACCCAACTCTCCTCTTCTACTCTATTTTCCTTCTAACTACTTAGCCCCATAGCCAAGTAGGGTTAGATTTAAATTTAAGAAAAAGTCCAAGTATCCATCGTACATATTTTAGTCCTGCATATTGTCTCAAATACTTACACATACTCTTAAAGAACTGTCATATGCCTAATAATTAAACTTATAATAAACTTCGAACTGAAACCAGTAATCGAAGTACAATATTAACTAAGAATCCCAGAAATGGACCGACATTGTGTCTGAAAAAATTCATTACTAAAAAAAAATTCTTAATACATCCAAATTTAAAAGAAATTTTCCCATAATGTATCACAGTTCCTATAATTTTTATCACACTAAAAATATGTTTGTATCTAAACTATATAACAGGAGATCTGTCAAACTCAAGGAAATGTTTGTTTATTTGTTTTTCATGTTTTTCATAAAATAAATCAATAAGATGCTTCTTTAATTTTTACTATAATCAAATATTTGATTGATATTCTATGTTTTCTACTGAAATTTCTACATTGAAACAAAACCAAATTCTATTTTATACTGACATTGTATATCATACATTATATATAATATTCTATATGTAGATAATGTTATATTGAATGTAATATTATTGGATAAATAAATCTCATGTTTTTTAACACTCTGACAAAAGAAAAGTTAAAGCTTAATTAATTTTTCCTTTCTATATTTAGGACTTCAAATTTTTCTTTAATACCCTGAAATATAACACTTAAAATTAATTTAACGAAATAATCCTGATTTTTCTTTTATAACTGTAAATTCTGGGAAAAAAATTTCAAAAGATAAAAAAAAAACCAAAAAAAAAATCTTAATCCGTATTTTGTGTTTTAAAATACTATGTTAAATGTTAAAAAAAAAAAATTAACACGTAAGATAGTAATTACGTTAAATGATTTTATTCCGGATTATTATATTGTATATAATTTTCAAATGGAAGCAGTTTAAGTGGTATTTTCTTCTAGGTTTTTTGTTATTTTTCTTTTTCTTTTTCATTTTCCAAGGTATTATTTAGGTTTTTTTGTGTTTTAATTTTCAACACAATCATAAAATACAAAAACTAAATTAAATCCTTGAAGATTTAACACACATCAAAGAAAAATAACAAATTGTTTAAATTAAAATGTGGTAATGTTGTGTATTTTATGTTAAAATAGAAATTTTTAGTTAAAAATAGTTGTTATATACTGTATTAAACATATTGTAACA
Source organism: Dolichopus griseipennis (assembly GCA_963082915.1). Taxonomy (NCBI): domain Eukaryota; kingdom Metazoa; phylum Arthropoda; class Insecta; order Diptera; family Dolichopodidae; genus Dolichopus; species Dolichopus griseipennis. The sequence goes on from OY720443.1 coordinate 61,132,529, forward strand.
GCTTTTGGAGCTCAATAATGAAACGAATTAGTGAAAGTTGAATGAAAATATTATTTTATTAGATAAGATATAAATTTTTGAATGTTAAAAATTTTAACTTTAAAGTTTCAGATTTTGGTTATTCTTACTCGAAAATTTAAAAATATTTTTCATATTAAGTTTCCAAAATACTAAACCTCAATAAAATAGTTATTATTAAATTATAAAACAGTAATAAAGTTAGAGATGCCTATTTTTCCCACTTTACTGTACTTGCCATTATTATATTATTAAGCTTTAAATTGTTTAGAGCATTTTCCGAAAAAAGCAAAATAGGGTAGAAATAAGAACTCTAAGAAAATCGTTTTTACACCATTAATTTTTTCTGTATTTTTTGTATAAGAGTATAGGGCATTCACAAAGTCTGTTTAGAGTAGGCTTCAGTTTCTTTAATCATAATACATAATAATCACTAAGATGTTGATCACTTGGCTGTATAGATATGGTATAAGATTATAAAATATGAATACACAAATGTTAACTTTGTGAGCCATCTTTTATCTAACACAAGAACTATTTACGAATTATTTAATTATTTAATAATATATAATTATGATATAATTATAAAAATTTTCCGAAATATTTTTATTACATATAATCTGACCGGGGTTTGAAACCGAGACCTTCTACATGAAAGGCTTTGTCTTTACCACTACGACATTGGTCAGATTTTTACACTATTATAGTAAATCATATTAAAGTTAACGATATAGTAAATCATACTTATGTTAAGGATGCAAGTATTTTCCCACTTTACTGTACTATATTAAATTATAAAGTGTTGAACTGTCATAAAAATAAAATGGTTTTAAAAAATTTATAAATTTTTATATTCACATAATATTTATTAAAATATTTTCCAAAAAAAAAAAAAAATAAGGTAAAAAATCAACAATTGGCAAATTCTCATATGTAATGGTTTCATTTTTTAAAAGTAGGAGTAGGATGTAAATTCCCTAATTTAATTTTATTTATTTTCATAAGTTGTGAATAATTATTTTAAATGAAATATTAGCTACTAGTTCTTACATACCATACACCTAATACTTTCCGATTTGTAAATAATGATTTAACGTTACATAAAGTTGATAAGAGATTCTTTAGTATGATTAAAGATATCATGGTAAAATTGTTACATCAAATATAAATGCCCCACAGATAATACAGTAATTATGTAGTAAAATACACTCTCCACCACAAAATATTCCGAAATTTTACCAAAAAACTAAATCTTAATATATAAATAACGTAAGATTGACTTATATTTCGAAACTGTGTAATAAGTGATTTTATAAATTAAATAAAATTCGTACATATAACGGCCTTAATGAAAAATTTCTGTTATTTTAAAAAAACGGTAAAAAATATCAATATTTTTCGTATTTAAAACGTTTCCCTCTTTAACTACGACCAATAATAAAAAATTAAGTTTTTTAATCTGAAAGTCTATAAATTCTACTAGCTACTGACACTTAAACTTTTCTATGTTGTATAAGGGCCAAGAAGTTCTTTTACCATTTTTAAAACGTTAAGAAAATTCTAACGAAACTTATCTCGAATGCCATTAGAACAAGACACCCCCTGTAGAACAGTATTTTGTTCACAATAAACTTCTCTATGACATCTTCATTTCGTGAAATTCAACTACAGATATTTTGTATACCTTGAATACCTACATGAAACAATTAATCTGCTAATCCCTAAATATGACACTTTCAAATTTCCAATCCTAAAAGTATGCAATATGATGTATTTTTTTATACTAATAAGATGCCTATCCAAAATACTTTTAAAATACAAAGTTATAAAAGCTGTAAAATAAATTAGAAGCAACCCACAATATCCGTAATGGCTTTACCAATATTGCTTAATTCAGTGTAATACGTAATTTTCCACTAAATAAATAAATAAATCTCCTACTTTTGACCAATAAATATTTTTAAACTAATATTGTCTCAAAATTTCCCAACAATCCTATTCACATAACGGTATATTTAAATTCTTTATTGTTAAAATTTTAATTTGCAACTAAAAATTTTTCAACAAAAGTTTATTTCCAAAAAAAATTATTCAAATAAAAATCTCATCACCAAAAAATATTTTTAAATTTCTGTAAAATCAACTTTTGGGAGAATGATGAACTTGAATATTCTGAAATTCAAAATTCTCTTTTGTTTTGTGAAAAAGTTTTTCAAAACTCGTGTTACTTTTACACAAATCACAAATGGACATAAGATGAAATAACACAGGACATATTTGAATACCTGTATATTTCATTAAATACATACACACGTACACAAAACTGACATACAAAATTACAAAAAACAATTTAATTTTAATGAAAACAGTACCTACCATGTTTTTTTTTTAATTTTCATTAAAATTAATATTACTTTAACGGACGTTGTAACTGTTTTTTTATATTTTCCGTTATTTTTATTTCGTTTTCATTAGAAATGAAATAAATGTTGCGTCAACAAAAAAATTAAAAGCAAAATAAAAAAAAAAAAAAAAAAACATTGAAATATTTTTATTTTGTTGCTAAAAAATGTCAGAATACCTTTTAATGTCAGAATTTGTTATTGTTATTTTTTTACTTTAAATTCTTAAATTGTTGCTGTTGTTGTTGTTGTTGTCTTGATATGAAATAAATTGTAATATGATGTTTTTGTATATATATATTAATTAATAATGCCAAAGTTTTATAATATACAGCTCTACACGTTTTAAAATTAAGTAGGTACCTACTAAGTACAATGTTTGCGTCTTTTTTAACGGTATAAAACTTTTTTTACCGTTAAATTAATGAAAAATTTTCTTAATGAGTTGCGAAAAAAACAAAAATTTTAAATATTTATTTAGGATAGGTACCATTTTATAGCTCATTTATCAAATGGAAACATTTTCAGTGAAATTAAGGTATTAAATTAAATTAAACAAAAAATTTTAAGTAAAATTATTAGGTTTTTCCTTAAGAGAAATATTAAATTTCGATATTAATTTATAATCTCTTGATGAATATCTTAAGAAATTACCAAGAATTTGTTTACAAAAAATTATATTTTCCAAGAAATTTATTTTAAATAATAATTTCTTCATTTAAAAAATATTGCGAAATATTTTACAATCACCTGGCGAGAGGTGTTTAAGCCAACTCGAATTAAAATTTTATACTGAATGTAAGAAGTGAATGAACATTTTGCAGATAAGGTTTAGGAAAATGGGTGATCAGCTCTACTCATCTTTCTTCACTGACGACAAATAAGCTTTTAATAAATATAAATGATAAGTTATAAGAAAGACCTTTTTATGGTAGAAAGAATTGTAAGCTTAAATTCTAGTTATTATTAAGTATTATAATTATGTTATCCAGCTGCTTAGCATCAGAAAATATATTTATACATCCAGGACATCTATAGTGGCTTATTATGTAGATCCGACTAATTTCAGTAGGTTAAAGTTTTTTTTTTTAAATGCTTTGTATTGAAATTTTGTACCTCTTCGTTATCAATCTGGATAACTCCATTACTTTGGGTTTTTACTTGACTTTTTATTTAAGGCCTTATTTATGAAACCATTCCCCAAAAACAAAATAATTTGAAAGGCCGATCAACCCCAAAATAATTAAAATGTAATAAAGTTGGTTAAAAAAGTAATATATTTTGATATCGGGGGCTGCCACCTTCGAACTCCCGCTAATAATCTTATTGAAGCCAAATTTTGCATCCAACACTTACTCGTAAATAAAAAAATAGAGGTTTGTAAATCACATCTTAAAAGAATTGTGTGTTTATTTCATTTTAATTTTAGAAGTTATTTCACTTTATTGCGGGATATAATTTTAAATTTTTTTATGGGAATTTCGTTTCCTTAGGGGATTATTACTTGCTATTTCTCGCAACCATTAATTGAGTATATTAATTTAGAGTTATAAAATCCTAGAATTTTAATTTTACTTTGTAATGATGGAAAAAACTATCTACTCACTTTTAGATTTTCCCCAGTTTATTTTCCTTGATAGAAGAGAAGGAGAAGTTCCTCGAATAAAGCAATGATAGGATTCATTCCTTCCTAACAAATTGTTCCATTTAGCCAGAAACGTGTAAAACCGAAAATTTATTGCGCCTGTGTGTGCGTGTGTGTATGTATGTATGACTATTAACACGATGACTCGCGTAAATTTCAACCGATTTTGATGAAATTTAGTATGAACGCTTTTTACACCAAAAGTAAGGTTAAGTTCCAAATCGGACCACAGGATCGGGAAGCTCCCATACAAAAGCCCCAGACTTTTCAAGAAATCTTGTGTTCCAACTGTCGAAATAAGTTCAAGTTTTTTACATAGACTATTGGTGGACACCCATGAAGAGTAACTGTCATAAATTGATTCTAGTATCATCGGGTCTAGAACTTCCAGTAGTTTAGGGAATGTCAAGTTCTAATAATTCATCAAAATTTCAACGGATTTTAATGAAATTTGAGGTGAGTACATTTTTTACCAAAGTAAAGAACGGTTACTCAGATGATCCTAATTGGACCAGGAGACGAAAATCATTCCATATAAGAAAATGAGGCTTTACAATGCAAATCACATTATTAGGTATGCAAGAAAAAAATTTTTATACAATTCATCTTGGATTTATTTCTACGTTTGTGGTATATGGGTTCTTATATTCATTTTAATAAGAAACTTTTTTTGTTTAATTATTTACTAGGTATATCAGCTTAACATTCTCTTGTATTGTCAAAAATGAACGTAACTTTAATTCCCACTCATTTCTTCTAAATAATAAATATACGTCACATACTTTTAAAGTATAAACCAATAATTATTATAGTTTTAATGTACGCCCTTATTACTAAAATACTCGCTCGTAGTAATCAATAAAAGTCATACTTTTAAAACATAAAATTAAAAATAGCTAAGAATTCATTCTTTACATTTTTTTTCTACAATGAATCTTAAATTAAATCTCTTAACAGACATTCTAAAATAGACTCATATTATAGAGCTTATCAAAAACTACTTTTGTTTTTTAAGTGATAATAAAATAAATTCATAATATAGTAAAATTCATTTAAAATATTCATCATTATTATGAATGAATTTGAAACCCAAAAAAACAAAAAATGGAAATCTTCTATCATTATATTAAACATCTATAAAACTTAATATAAATTTATATCTTTAAAACTTTCTTTTTTTTCATCTGTCATACAAAAATATCATACATAAGATACTTTATAAGATACAAAATTTTTTTTCATTCAAGATACAAGTTATATGAGAAAAAAAAAACCTAACACACATTAAAATTGTAAGCAATAAACACAGACATTTTAGAACTCATCACTTATTATTATTATGAATAATGATTATATTCGGAGAATAACCACATATACATCCATATACATATAAAATACATTCAAAAAAAAAAAATAATAATAAAATTATCATGATAGGTATAAACGTATGTGTTAAAGCAATAAAAATCTTTATTTTTATGATTTCATAAAATTTTGTTTTTGTTGTTACTGTTGTTGTTTTTTTTTTTTTTTTTATTTTACAAATAAACAATCTGTTGGCTGTAATTTATTAACAGTACTCAATGTCAAAATTTGGAACATAAAAAACCAAAAAACAAAAACAACAAAAACATAAAATTCAGAATAAAATAAAAAGGAAGAAGAAATAAAATTAAAATTTACCTTTTATTACACCGCCATTTTTATTTTAAATTTTAATAGATATTTTATATAGATACATGTGGTTTGTATTTGTTGTTTTATTGCTAATTTTGAAAAATTATTATTTCTATCTCTTTTTCTCATATCGTTTTTAGATCGAAAAAGAAAATACCGTTATCTCTCATTCTCTTTGAGCAATTTTCCTATCACTTTTTACAAGCCTTATCACCTTTTTTTGACGTTTCCTTACTTTTCAATTCTAATCTTGTTCTCCTACTCTTATTATTAATTTATTTACCTCTTATCTATATATATATATATATATTTCTCTTTTTACCAATTATAGGTATTATTTGAGCTCTCTTTCCTCTCATCATATTTTGACATTACTGTAAATTAATTTTATGGTTTCTAACAGCTTAAGCACCATATCAACTGAGAGTTGCAGACCATCTGTTTGTATTTATTTGTTTATTTTTTTTCCTGTGTAATTATTCATGTTATGTTAAATGTTATATACAATAATCGTAAGTTTTAATGAACATGTTTTTAATTAAAAATGATTTGAAGAAAAAGACAGAGTCCAATAAACTAAAACTTAAACCAACTATATTAGAATGGAAATGGCTCACTAAGGGATATAGTATGCTTTTCATGAGGTGATGTTAAACGCAATCTATGTAGAATACTTTCGAATAGAACGGGTTAATTTTTGTATGCTTAATGGAAGCATGTTATGAATCTTTCTGTTATACTTGTATTATGAGAGGTAGTTTGAAACTTCAAAAAGGATTTAAAAAAATTTGTCTCAGATGAATTGTAGGAATGGCTTTAAGTGTTCATTTTCAACTTAATTAGATTCAAATTTCCTGAAACTTCTACTGATAAATATCATAGTATTGTAAACTGTACTTTAAATAAAATCTTAAGGTTTTGCGCTCTACAAATGTTAAAAGTTGAAAATGTTATGAGCTGAATTCCGGCCAGATCAAATTCAATGGGGAAGGTTACCAAATTTCTGAAGGATCTAATCTCACTCCTTATTATATAGATTCAAGTTTATAAATCCAAAACTTTTGTAATTCGAACAATTATTAAATGTCTACCATTTTGTTTAAAAAGTTTTTTTAAACAGTAAATTTTTATTTTGAAATGCAATTTATGTTTTAAGGACCCACCCAAAAAATCCTTCAGTATCAGGGGAAACAATAGTCGAACCCAAAAATGTAAGCTACTAAAATAAATAAAATTCACTAATTTTATCAAAGAATTTAAATAATGCGAAAAAAGGTAGAGGGGTCGCATATTGAAAAAATATTGCGGTTCAAAAATAAAACTTGCACTTAAACCAAAAAACCTTTTAGTTAAAGAGAAAAAAGTATAAGAGTTCTTTGAACAATATGTTTGAAGTAAATAAAAAACAAATTTTTACAAATACCAGTATTTCATCTACGCCATCCTGACATCTTAAGTGCTACTATTCGTTTATAATATCTATTCTATTTGATTGTAAATTGTATTACAAAACAAATAATAGTTCTATAAATCTGGAGTTAACTATGCAAATGTGCAATATTTATTCGAGTATACATACATGTAAACGACCACATAATCTAATACACATAATGTTTTTTTTATTTATTATTTATTATTTTATATAAAATTTTTATAAATAATATGCCTATTTTCTATTTATGTATATTTTTATGACTGGTAATATTAACCATAATATTATAATAAACATGATATATGCGCTCACATCAATTAATCATTCATCGGCGCCATTTACATTCATTCAGTTTTTTTTTTTTTTTCAGGATCCTTCATATTTATATTGCATATAGCAAGATATTAAAATATTATATAATATTTTAATATACCCATCTGTACAATGTATGAATTTTTTAGATATATATATAGACACTACATATATATATATTTGTATGTATTTAATAAAACAAAAAATAAAATATTTTCATAATAATAATATGATATAATTTTTTATATTTATGATGAAAATCTATCATTAAATATAAACAAAATCACCCACAGGAATTTTTTTCTATCCTATTTTGATTATTATTATTTATTTTATTGTTTTTTTTGTATCTAAAATATTATATTTTTATTTTTGGTAATTTTTTTTTATTTTATTTTACAAGCTGTACCATTAGATGGCAATTCACTTTTTCATTAAATTTGCATTATATTTAACGCTATTTTCAACTTCCGTTTTAAGGGAGCTTAAAATAGTTGTAATAAATTTCAAATAACTGTACATCCCAATATGGGTTTGAAATTATAGCATACGTTTGAAAGATTCTAAACTATTTTATTTTTCTTCTCATTGAGTTACACTAATTAAATTGAATTCCTAAGTATGCGCAGCGACCATTGAAGGGTATCATATGGGTATCCAGAGTTGCCGCTATAGAAAAATTTCAAAACCTAAATTCAAATATACTAAAATCTTCAAATTCAGTTTGATATGAGAAAAGTCCGCAGGTTTAAAAAGTAATAACACTTCAGCAATATTACGTTTTATTAAAAATTTCTGCAATAATCGAAATTACGCTGTCTCGGTAAATTAAACACTCTTTTCCCAAAATTGAGTTGAAATTAAATTACTCAAATATTTTCACTAAATAACATATTGCGCAATCTTAAATACGTTCAATAAATCAGATAGTTTTTAATATGCACTGGATGTTAAAGCTTGAGATTCTCTTGGAATTGTAACTTTTACACGGTTTTTGAAATATTATTGAACATATCATTATTCGGAAAAAATTGTTTACAGTTTTTTTTAGTTACTTTTAACTGATTTCTTACACAAAGATAATGTAATTGAATATCAGTAGTACTGGGCGTTTATTCCCAAATTTACTTTTCCTTAGAAAATTTTTAAAAAGCCGTTTAATTTTTTTTTCTTTTGCTTAATTGTATGTTCTGTCTCTAAAACTTTGAGAAGTTTATTAAATTTAGCGTTTAATCGCCAAAACGGCAACACTTATAGAAACATCCGAGCTATAATCATTGTTATAAATGTTATTTTCTTAAGTTGCTCCTATGTATATGCAATCGATTAGCTTTTATATATAAAATCAAATAACTGAATTGACGCTAATAAAAAAGATGATTCAACTCTTATATAGTATTCTGCATCTATTACTTAGGGAGATTTTTGAAAGTGATTCTGTTAAGGTTTTATACAAAGTATTAACAAAATTCCACCCGACTAAAAGGGAATCAAAATAATTTTTACAAATTTCTAATTAGTAATTCAAAATTATTTATCTTGTTACAATTGAAATTATCGCTCAACCATGTCTTAGTTAATATCTAAATTTATCCCGTTCTACGTAAAAACTTGTATAATTTAATTTAAATACAATTTAACTTTTAAATTCTATAATAAAAATTACTTTTTCACTTAAAAAATAAATCATCACCCTGTACTTTATTATTAATGGTCTTAATAGCCAAACCATAAATAAGCACATTATACAGTTAATATTCATGTATAGATTTTTAGTAGCTTACTCTGTACTTATATAATATGTACATGTAATATATTATTTATAATTTAACAGTTAAATTTTATTTTTCTCTCCATGTTTTTTTTTTGTTTTTTCTCTAAATGAATATCATGTAAATTATGGCTTAAAACAACATTATTTACATGTTGTGTGGTCAAAATACACATAAACAATTTTACAAAATAAATAGAAATGTTTATAAAATTGAAAGCTTTTTAAAACAGAGAGAAAAATTTTTTTTTTTAAATCCACTGAAAAATTGTAAAAAAAAACGAAAAAAAATAGTAGAAAATACAATTTTTTATTTTATTTAAAAAAAAAAATAATATTCAATTCAGTGATTCTGAATTTTTAAATTTTATTATAAAATTAAAATATTAATTTTGCACTTTTTTTTAAATCCCAAGTTTACAAAGTTTACAGATAAGTTAAAATGCTTTTGGGAAATATTTTCAAAAGGTCAATCGAAGTCCTGCGCCAGTTAGCAAATTAGAGCTAAGACAATTCTAGAGTATTAGACAAGAACATTTAAGACAAGGTATTGCAAAAGATTGCACTTTAAAAAGATAAAGTATTCAGAATTTTTGTAGTATTAGAATTAATAAAGAAACTACTTCTGAAGCTATAAATTCATATAAGAATTTTAAATGATGCATTGTACACCGATGAAGATAAAGCGATGTAAGTGCATATTATTATGCTTGTCCTAGTGTACATATTCAAGATTTTAGGGTTGAAATCTTAATAATTCAAACCTGACCATTGATTTAGCTGTTAATTCATTATACTTCCTGATATTTTATAAACTTGAGATCGAGCTCAATTTAAATTATTACTCCGTTTTTGTCAAATAGTAATATTTAGTAATAGTAATATAGTCGTCTATAAGTCAAACTTTTTTCTCATTCACTTTTAAACCTGCCAACCTAGTTTATTCAATGGAAACATATAATTTAAACTGTATTAAACACTCTTGAATCACAGTTAGCTGCTTATTCCTTATAACGTTCTTGTAGCTATTAAACTACAAACCCTTTTTTTTTAAAGCCCTTTTAATCACCTCCATACTATTAGTAAATGGAAATTGTTCATAAATAATCTCGGAACTTAAAAATGTTAAAAATGGAGTTAGATTTCGAAACTTGGGTTATATTTTAAGTTGAACACCAATGTTTAATAAAGTGCTTAGCTTTTTAACATTTTCAGGCGCTTTAAAAATTAAACTCTTACATACCCTCTTTAAATAGAATATAATTATCTTCGTTTTATTGAATAACTGTATATTACCTTCTGTTTATTATTTGTTCCAATTAATTTTGGACCCAAGAAATTTTCTTGATCTATAATTGCATTGTTCAATTTTAAGATTTCGCACTTGAATCTGAATTAAAAATCTAATATCTGTACAATCTTGAAAATATTTCGCCAATTTCAAAATTGTGCACTAGAATCTTAATTAAAAATCTAATACGTTCATAATCTTTAAAATGTTCGCATCCTCTGATTTTACATGACGCTCTTTCCTCTATAGCGATTTTTTTTAAATTTAAAATTTTGTTTTTTAGAAATTGAGAGCCACTGGTAGTATAAGAACTTAGTACTGCATAAAATTATAAATTATCATTATATCCAGATAAAATTAAAAAAAAAAATTGTAAAAAATTGTAAAATGAATAAAAGAATGAGCATCATTACATTTTGAATATCATAAAAGCATGAAAAAGCATGGGTGTGCATAATTTAAAAAAAAATAATAAAAAAAAAAACATGTTGGTCAAAAGAATTTTTCATGTTTAATTATCTCTAGTAGTGGTAGTAGTGTAGCTTCTATGATTAACATGATTCAACGAAACCATTATACTTATATAAAAGTAACTTATATACTTATGTTTAATAAACAAACAGTAAAAAAAAAAGAGAGAATTTAATAATAGCAAAAATCTTTTTTCTCTTTCATTTTTTTTATTTTAAAATTCTAGACCAAAAATTACATCGTACAGACACCCACTTTTAAAAGCATATTAAGAATTATATTTTTTAATGAACAAAATCTAGCTAATCTAGTTTAAAGATAATGTACTAAAAAAAAAGAATGTAATAAGTAGGTATATATATATGTATGTATATATGTATGTATATGTGTATATATTAAATTCCAAAAAAAAATTAAGTTTCAGCATAAATGAAAATCTTTTAGTTTGCTATTTTTTTTTTTGGTATTTTCTTCCTATTCTCTTTCGTTTTTCATCTGGTACCAGATTTTAAATGCTTGTACCATAGTGATCTAATACATTAATCTGAGGTGGAATTATAATGTGTGGAAGTTTTAGTTTGAGAATTATTTTGGTTTTG